>CABHPH010110685.1:522-11479 GCA_902168325.1 Peromyscus nudipes | reverse complement strand
TCCTTCCTTCCTTCCCTCCTTCCAGCTCTATAGTTCAGGCTAGCCTAGGACTCATGACCCCCCTGCCTCACTCATCTCGACTCCCAGTAAGTCTCCATACCCAGTTCCCGGGCTGATTTTCTGTTGCTGCCACAGCGAAGGGTCACAGCCTTGGCGACTCAAACAATAGACGTTTATTTTCTCACAGTTCTGCAGACTGGGTGCTTGTGGTCAAGGCTGTGGCTAGCTCCTCCGGGACCTTGCTGTTTGGTGAGTCATCCTCCCCCATGTCCTCGCACAGTGTCCCTCTGTGTATGCCTGTGCCCTGATCTCTTTGTATAAGGACACCAGCCATACTGGATGAGAGCCCAGCCTAATGATTTTAATTTACCTTAACCACCCCTTTGAAGATCCCCTGT
This sequence comes from Peromyscus nudipes, assembly GCA_902168325.1. Taxonomy (NCBI): domain Eukaryota; kingdom Metazoa; phylum Chordata; class Mammalia; order Rodentia; family Cricetidae; genus Peromyscus; species Peromyscus nudipes. The sequence continues at coordinate 11,081 of CABHPH010110685.1, read as the reverse complement.
TCAAATCCAGTGATATTCGGGACTCTGACCTGAATTGGGAGGGCACAGCCCAGACCCTCACAAAGCCCATGCATGTCAGTCAAACTGATTGTGGAGCTCAGAGAAGGCTAGGGGTTAGAAGGTGGTGAATAATCTTGGGGGTCCACTGCAGCAACACATGGGTATGAAATATGGTAAAAGCCTAGGCATGTCTAGGCTGGAGTCACAGAGCACTGTTAGGATGTTAGGATGCACATTAGGATGCTAGGGTGCACATTAGGATGCTACGATGTGAGAGGAACTTGTGCTTGGAAAGTAGTTTGAGGTCCCAAGCTGAGGGAACCACTAAAGAAATGTGTTTATTACCATGAAGCTGCTGAAGCCTACTCCTGGCCTGTACCTCTGTTTTCCGGCCTTGACCCCCACCATTGCTGAGCTCACGGTCTCCAGCTCCCATTTCTTGCCCACTGTCACAATGGCCTGGTCCAGCCCACACAGCATGCTACATCTTCAAGGTCGCGGGCTGCAGGACAAGGGGAGGCCCAGGATGGAATCAGGCTGAATTCACGCCCTTGAGCTGCCTTCTCAAGGGCACTGTGATGTCTCAGGCAGCAGCTGCAGCTGCCCTGGGGGAGCCAGAAAGTTCTAGTTTGTTGTGTGTGGAAGGGGTTGGCGATGAGAAACAGCCCATTCTGGGAAAGGGCCTGTGAGCCCCTGTTCCCCTGGTGCTCAGCCGGTCTGTGACCCTGGGAAGGCACAAGGACATTTGCAGGGCCAAGGCAGCTGGCAACATTCTGTAGATGCTTGTTTTGTGACACTGGCATTGCTATTTTGGAAGTTTTCTGCAGGGGGTAGTTATTTTCTCACCATGCAGGGTACCCCTCTGCACAGTGCTAATGCCCCTGAAGACATCACCCACTCTATCTGCACAGTAAGGATGGGGAGCATGTGACTGCCATACCTTCATTATGTAGGAAAAACACCTGAGGCTTAGAAGGGACAGCTGGCTCCAGGTAGCTAAGCTGGGTTAGGGAGCACTGATCTCTGGCCTCTGAGTCAGCACTCTGTGCTCGAAGTTTAACAGATCCCTTCCATGCCTGGAAACCGGAGCTGAGGCCTGGAAGAGAGAGGCAGGTCAAGGTCACACAGCCAGGTGGGGGCAGACATGCTTCTGGTTGCTTCTCCTGACCTTAAACCTAGGTATACTTTCCTCCACACACCTGTGATTAGTGGACTGAGTGATGATGGGTAAGGCCGCTGTCTCCCCTCATTGCGCTAATGGCCCACTGCTCCAGGCTGGTGCCCAGGGTTGGTGAGCACTTGGCTTGGGAATGGGACCACCAGTCTCTGGCCTGAACTAGACAGTAGTTGTGTAAGCAGCAGCCCTGGGACTCTAAGTATGGGAGGAGCTGGTCTCTCAGACCACCCACTGGGGGTCCATTGGGAAGAAGGCTAATGTCATGGACAAAAAGCAGACCATAGGATTTAGGTAGGTCCAAGTCAGTGGTCTAGGGTGGATGCCGAGTGGGTGAGTCCGGTGAGCCTCCATCTTTCTACCTGGGAGGTGAAAGTGATGATGCCTGCTTGGTGAGACTGCTCAGAGGATGACAATGATCAAAGTGTGTCAATCATCCAGCCCTGTCCCCGGCACACAGTAGATGATGCTTAGTAGAAGCTCATATCATTGTGGTAGGCATGGTGTGTTCAGTGCCTGGCCAAGGCAGGAGTTGCACAACTCTGTCTCTGAGAGAGCTGGTGCCTGTGCCTCTAAACAAGCCCTCAGGCTGGTGTCCTTACCTCTGTGCTCTGTACAAGTCCTCTGAGGACAGAGGCTGTGGGTGTGTGGGCTAGCTGTACCGCTTGGCTAAGCCTCCTCTCCTTGTCGTCAACGTGGGGCTGGTATAGGCGTCTTCCTCCCAGTGTCTCAGAGTTCACATGAGGCCACGAGTATGAGGAACGGACAGGTGGACACGGAAGTGCTTCCCACATGTACCAGTGTCTGTCTCCATAAGTCACATCACCCATGTCACTACTACCAGCCGTGTCTGAGTGTGCTGCAGCATCTGGGCCTGGAGAGCAGGGTTGAAGGGATTGGGCTGAGTGTGAATCCAGTGCCAAGGTGGTCAGTCACTGTTGAGCACGCAAGCATGCTCTAAGCAAGCAAGGAGTGTGTCCGATCTACTCACTGTGCTGGGTTTCTGAGAGCCCATGGTCTGCACTGTGTCCCTGCTCTATAGGGGGCCACCTGCCATCTCTGCGGGTGGTCAGGGGCAGCTGATGGATCTCTGAACTCCTTTCAGCCCCACCATTATGGGACCTATGACTAAGCCTGCACTGAGCTGTGCGTCACCACAGGAAGGAAGTGGGCTCTTGCCTGGCCCACAGGGCCCAGGCTGCCAACCTAGGAAGCTGATTTAGTAGTTGGTCAGCTAGGAGAGTTGGTCAGTAGGAGACTGCTGCTGTAGCTCAGGTCCAAGGAGCTAGGGATCTGTGAACCCTGAGTCATCTCAGAGGGAGAGGCGTTCGGCATGAAGTTGGGTGTTGGGGAAGATCATCAATGGCTGCCCAGCCTATCTGGAGGCCACATACAAAGCTTAGCACAGGAAACTAAAGGAAGCTCTGTGTGTGTGTGTGTGTGTGTGTGTGTGTGTGTGTGTGTGTGTGTGTGTATGTGTGTGTAGGGGAGTCTAATAGTCTCTGTTATTGTTATTTTGAGACACAGTTTCGAGCAGACCAGGCTTACCTTGAACTCAATATGTAGCCAAGGATGGACCTGAACTCCTTCCCTTCCTGCCCTTCCTGCCCCTCCTACCCCTCCTGCCCCAGTGCCGGGCTTACAGATGCACCCCCATGGCTGGGATCTACCATTCAGGACTCACACGGCTTAGTTTGAAGGATTTTTCTATATTTGTTAACTTCAACTTAAGCACATGCCCAGAAGAGGGAAAGATTTCTTTCCTATTTACCCAGCCATTCCCTGTGTCATCAATGCCTGGCATGCAGCAGACATTCATGAAATATTCACGGAATCAATGGAACAAGTATAGTCTCACAGAGTAAGGAGGGCAGGGCACTTAGAAGGGGGAAATTGGACTGGGTTTTGAAGGATAAGCAGAAGTTCATTGGGAGGCCATAATAGGAGCAAAGGGTTGTTTTAAAATTCCCATTTAGATCTCAAATAAACTTTATGTTGATGATAATTGTGAGACCTTTAAATCAGCTAAACTTAGAGGTGGAAATATGAGCCGTAGGGAAGTTAGAATAATGTCTTGAGGAGGGTGTGCCAGGAAAGGCATTGGTGAACACTAATAACATGCCACCCATGTCTCCTGTTTCCACCTGCTAACCTCCTCTCTAGGCCATCCTCCCCAGAAACGGGCCTCTTTCTGCAGAAGAGCTTTGCTGGTGGACAGGATTCCCACAGAGACGGGACTCTCTTGGAGAGGGGCCTCCCTGCAGTTGGCCTGCCCGAGAGATGGGTGTGCACATGACCAGCCCTCTGCTTCCAAAGGGCCTGCTCTCTGCTAGGCAGGATGGCTCTCTTTCCTGAAAGGCAAAGGTGGGGGATGGTCATCTTCACCATAATTACACATCTTTTTGCTAGAACTCCAAGGCCCAAAGGTCAGAACTTAAAATGAGCTCCAAAGATTTCTATATTAAAAAATTTAAACAGTCTTTGGGAGCCGGAGATATGGCTTAGGCTGTCATGTGCAGAGTTTGAACCTCAAAAGCCATGGTTTAAAAAGCCAGGTGCAATGGTGTATTACTGTCATCCTCATGCTGGGAAGGCTGAGACGGGGGTATCCATAGGCTACTCACTGAACTGGTGAGCTGCTGAGCTCAGTGAGGGACCCTGTTTCAGAAAGTAAGGTAGACAGTGGCTGGGGAGGACACCTGCCCCCCTCCTCTGGCCCCACCCTTGTGTGCCAGTGGTCTTACTTTCTCCCTATCTTTTCTGCCCTTTCCTCGTCCTCCTAGGCAGAGCAAGGTCCCCAGAACACTAGTGGACTGGTCGGGAGGTAGAGGAGCAGCCATGCCATCCTCACCAGCTCTGGAAGGTTCCCAGGCCTGGAGGAGTGAAGGTGTTCCCAGTCCATTTCCCTGGAAGGGAAGGTCCAAATGCAGAGTGGAGGGGGAGAGGGCAGAGGAGGCGAGCAAGATAAGCTTCGGTCATTTGTCATTTTAATTGGCTCAAATGCTCTGTGGAGAGCCGGGCCCTATCCTGACTCCGCTCTGGATGGTGTCCAGGCTCAGCCTGTGGGCTGCACAGTGTGGGCTGCAGGGAGTCTAGGACTGCGGTGCCCAGGAGGGGCACTGAGGAGGACGGGGTCAGGGCCGGGATGGGAGGCACATGAGCGGTTAGAGGCAGGCTGGCTGCCCCGGCATCCCAGAAATTCAAGACAGCAATGCGGCGACTGAAACAGACAAGTTGTAAAGAATTCATGGCATCTGAAGGGCCTTCCTAGTTCTCCTAACACACTCCACTGCTGAGGAGGACCCTGTCAACCAGCCTGTCAACCAGCTGAGCAAGGTCTGGGTACAGCAGAGACAGGGCAAAGAGGTCGCTGAAACTTAGATCCCTCTTCCGGGCAGTGGCCAGGCACAGAAAGGGACTCTCAGACAGGGACAGTGACCTCACATTTACCCTGTTGTGTTTATGTGCCCCCTGTGTTCCTGGTGATAGGACAGCTTTCCCTTCCCAAACTACAGGTGAGACCACCACAGCCCCTTAAGGATGCTTGATGCAGTCAAGGACTGTGACCTGGCAGCTGACTTATGCCAGTCTTGTGGTCTATGACAGTATAAGGCCCCACAGAGCTGTACCTTCCACAAGAGGACATCCAGGCTGGCTAGGAATGGTGATTCCCAATGTTGGCTCTGCACATGGCTTCAAGGGACAATTGGATTCATGCAAATCCCCACTCAGCACCATCCTGGCCAGGCTGTGGAAGCAGAAGGATGCTGCAAGCGTAAACATACAGGGTGGAGTTCCTTAGCAGGTCTGGTCCAGAAAGTGAGCCACGAGGGCAAGGGAGAGAATGGGGGCGGGGTGATCCCAATGAGTGTTGAAGTTTTCAGACAGTAGGAAAGTAAGAAAAGCTGGGCTTCAGTACTTGTGACAAGGGTCCTCAATAGGCCTCTCACTCTCAAAGCAAAGCAAGACATTTGGGCACTGCACTTCATAGGGGCATTACAGCCTATGTCCATCAGGTGGCAGTAGTGTGGCTTGGGAAAGGCGTCTTTCTAATCCATAGGAAGGCTCTCTAAGATTTGTGATGGCCTGAGCAGAGTGGAATAGACAGTACCTGAAGTCACCCCACCATTTGATAGGTATAGAGCAAGACCTGTCACAAACTAGCAGCTACTCCACACAAGAGCCACGGAGACAGGCTGTGCTTGTTCTGTTTAGCCGGGAGGAAAGCCGAGAACTCAATGCTTTGGGCAAACGGGTATTAGCCCAACACAGAAAGAACTCAGAGCTGCCAATGTGTCAAAGATGTGAGGATGCAAGGAACCCCTTAGCAGAAACATCCAGGAGGGGGCAGGTGAGGATTTCCCAGAGACAATTAAAGTGCAGAAATGCGAGATGGGGGCGAGCTGGATGGCTCCGCGGATCCCTTCCAGACCCCGTAGGAAGCTATTGTAGCAAGGAGAAATGCCGCCAAGAGCCTGAGTTCATGGAGGAAGAAAGCATACTGTCGGGATGTGCCCACCTGTCACCACTCACCTGTCCCAGTGACACACAGGGTGGGAGCCTGTCAGGCAATGGAGGGAGCTGAACAGACGGGTCAGTGCTGCGGGATCAGAACTGCTGCTTGCTCTCCTGATCAGCTCATGGGACCTTTGTCCACCTCACTGATGGGATCCTAGACTCGGGTGCCATTTGATCATTTGGGCGTTCACTCGAAGGATCTCCATCTCCAAATGCTGGCTCCTACCAGTCCCATACAGACTTCAGCAAGGAGAGCAGTCTTGTTTCCCTTTCATGGTCCCTCCAAAGATGGAGCAAGTTGGGAGAAGATGTATAGGTTTGCAACCATACAGAGAACTCTCCTAAGGTGGCTATGACTCCACAGGCCCTAAAAGTACCTGTCTCCATCCAGCCCCCAAGTCCAGAAACCACTGACAGTAACCATATGGGACCCCACCTTGGCAAGCATCAGCCACTGTTGACCATAATCTTTGAGAGGGGAAGGCGGTGCCAGAGGGACGAGCCACATCCCACAGATATAAACACTAACAAGGAGTAATGGCAGGGAGACCCCTCGAAGCCAGCCTCCCTGACTCAGTTCTGTGTAGAGTCCCCTGCAGCCCCGGCCCTAATGGCCGGGGATGGCAGCTCATTATTCTTATCTTCTGCAGGCCAAAGCACCTCTGCACAGACATTCCTAGTGCCTCGTTCTGGATGTCTCAGTAGTCCTCTCATTTGTGTGTGTAGACAAGGAGATCAAAGGCCCCGGGGATGCATGAAGTATGTCAGGGCCGGGGCTCTCCGTCCATTAGAGTTGACAAATGCCTTGTTCAGCTGATGGGCCACAGATAGCCACCCTGCCAGAGGAGAGAGCGGTGAGGAGGGAGGTGGAGGTGGTGGCCGCAAGGCCGTAGGGACAGGAGAGGGGTTAGAGTAGCAGGAGTGGAGGGAAGACCAGAGTTAGGGCTCCCCAACCTGCACCAGCACCCTCATTCTTTTCTCTGTGTGTATGTATGTGTGCATGCAGGTGTGTGTGTGTGTGTGTGTGTGTGTGTGTAGGCTGGAGGACAACCTTGCTGTTATTCCTCAGGAGCCATCTACCTTTAAAATTTAGTTAACCAATTAATTAACTGATTAACACATTAATTATTTTGTTTGTTTTTGTTTTGTTTTGTTTTGGTCTTTTTGAGATAAGGTTTCTCTGTGTCTTAACATTGGCTGCCCTGGAACTTACTTTGTAGACCAGGCTGGCCTCAAACTCACAGAGATCCGCCTGCCTCTGCCTCCCTAGTGCCGGGATTGAAGGCATGCACCACCAAGTCCGGCAAGGTCATTTTGCCTGCATGTATGTCTGTGTACCACTTGCATGCCTGGTGCCCAAAGAGGCCAGAAGAGGACCTCAGATCACCCAAGACTGGAGTGACAGACAATTCATGTCTTATTTTCATGGAAAGTGTATAAAAACTGCAATGTTCTAGGGGCAGGCGGTGGTGGCACACACCTTCAATCTCAGCACTGGGGAGGCAGAGGCAGGAGGATCTCTATGAGTTCAAGGCCAGCCAGGTCTACAGAGTGAGTACCAAGACAGTCAGGTATATTATACACACAGAGAAATCTTGTCTCGAAAAACCAAACCAAACCAAACCCAAAACCAAAAAAACCCTGCAGTGTTCCAAGAAGGCTTCCTACCAAGAGGCTCCACCATGTAGGTGCTGTGGGACACCCCCCCCAACACACACACACTGAGGAGAGAAGGGCAGACATAGAGGGAAGGATGTGTGATCTCAAAGGGGAAGAAGGGGAGAGAAGGCGTGAGAAAAGAAACTTGACATCTGTGACCTCTTGAAAACTGCATGACTGTAGAGTACACCCCCAATCCCCGTGTGCCCCAGTTCTTGCTCACAGGTGAAGGTGCGCCCTGAAGCCTGCTGAGGTGAGAGTGGTGAGCCAAGAAAGAGCATTCCAGCCAGGAGAGGAAGAGGCCATGGCTGTGCCCAAGGAAGGGCAAGAATGAGCAAGACTGTTCCTCTAGGACCTTCTCAGAGGACATGATACAAAACTGCTCCTGCAGGAGCTCCAGTCTCTGTGCCTGAGCTCCCATGCTCCTTGGGGACCTCAGACTGACCCACAATGCTGCTTCTAGAACCAGATGCTCACCCGGTGAGCCTTATGGCTGCGTCACAGGAAGCTGCAGTGTACCGTAGCAGTCGGTCCATCCTCACACCTCCATTCATCCCAACCCACTTCTCTGAGATGTAAAGCTCAGAAGAGATGGCTCAGGCTCCATTCACAGTCATAGGGGTAGCTTCACCTGGAACAACAGCATTCTTCCCTGTGAACAGTGTGGTACTTGCGGTTCCGCAAACCCATGGTCTCAAGGGTCACGTGTTCACAACGAATGTTATATGTTATTACAAACTTATGAGTGAAACAGAATACAATCTTTAATAGAACATCTTCCTTCCCAAGTTGCTGCTTCTTGAGGAGAAATGGCTTTGATCAAGAAAGGTTGAGAAGAGTCGTGAAGAGCTGCGTTTATGGTAAATGGCCTCCGACACCTACAAAGACAGTTCCGTGGAAACGAATGACATTGGCTTTTAAAAGCACACAAGGCTGGACACTACTCGTAATAGCCATGATATGGTGAAGGCCCCTGCTGGGTGAGTGGCTGAAGATGTGACACTCATACACTGGAAGGCTATGCAGTCATACACCGGAAGGCTATGCAGTCATAAAAAGCATGGACTCCTTACCTTAGCAGAAACATGGCTAGAAGTAGAGGACTCGGTGTTTAGTGAAACTAGCCAGGCTCAGAGAAACGGACACCACACCCACTCGCTCACTCACTTGTGGAGTCTAAAAACCTTGATCCTGCAGTAGTCAGAGGTCCTAGGAAGCTGTGCCCAGCTCAGGTTCTAGACTTGCCCAGGCTAGGCAAGCGCTCTACCCCTGAGCTCCATCCCCAGTCTCCTCTTGTTACTTTTTGTGTTCAGTTGGCCTTGAACACTCGCTGTAATCCTTTCATTCTTTCTACCGCAGCCTTCTGAGTAGCTAGGACTGTAGATTGGCACCAAGCCCAGCTTGCTTGTCTCTGGAAGACAGGAGGCTCTGCCAACTTCTAGAGCATTTGCGTCTGGCCCACTTGCCGCCTTCCTTTGCCTGGCCACAGCCGACACAAATCTCTTAATCCCGGTTCTTTTAGCTAATGTTTCTGACCCCAGGCATGGGCCTTTCTTCCTTGGGATATCCTTCTCTGGCACTGGCTGCTTAGCTTATCTGTCTGGTAGGGAGCTCAGCGCTGGCCTGGAGACTTGTAAGGGGTCCCCACCACGGACCCAAAAAGAAGATAAATCCTCCATTTAGATGTCAGGGAAATTACCTCACTTCCACCACACCAGATGCCTGTGACTAGCTCTCACCATATTCGTTTCTGGTGCCCATGGACTGAGTCTCCATCCTCTAGAAAACATAACATTCCTAAGCATGAATAACAACCGTCAGTGAACCCTGGGGAAATTCAAGGGGTCTGAATGATTGACATAAGCAGCTTCTTAAATGTAGTCCATGAACCTCCATCCCATATGATGGCAGAGCCTGGACAAAGATTTTTATAGAAAAACTTGGGGAAATTCTGGGTAAGAAGAATTTTCACATCTTATAATATGCTGACCTGAGAGGCAAATATAATTTGAAACATTTCCCAGACTTTCCTGATCATTGCTTGCTTTTCCCAGTGAGCTGGTCGCCCAAGGGATTCTAGGGCACACAGTTTGGAAACTGGTGATTCAACCCCTCCATTCAAGGCACCCTTGCTGGGAGACGCAGAGAATGTTCTTGGGATGATGCCACCAAGGATTTAGTATTACAGCTTTTATCATTTGCTTAATAACCGTGATATTATGTAATACATTTGTATTCTGCTCCCTCTTTTCTGGACAGAATGTTTCCCTACGTATCCCAGGTTTGCCTCAAACCCCATCCTCCTGCCTCTGCCTCCCCAGAGCTGAGTTTACAGAAGTACACCATTACATTACATCTAGCTTTATATTGCCATCATGTCCTTGGAGAACCCATTATCCATCACCTTGGAGCTGAGTGAAAACTCACTGGACATTCAATGAGACGTCAGAATGCCGGCCAATGGGGCCCTCTGCCAAGTCTCCACTTTTGGTGAGGCCGTCCTCTTAATCAGGGGCCTACTCCCTTCTTGTTTATGTGCATAACTTGTGAGTTTTGCCACCGTTTGTCAGTATTTTTCCTCTGTCCTTTTGCGGTCAAACTCCCTGGCTTTCAGTGAGATTCAGCCACCTTGAACCTGCTTTATTCTTAGAAACACAACCATAGAGAGTGGTTCCAGTATGCTGGCTCACACACATGCCCAGTGGGGCCATCCTCACTTCCCAGGACCTCACAGAGATCATGGATTCTAAGATGTGGTCAGAGACGTTATCTCTGGCCTTCAGAAGAGGACACAGAGATTCTCAACACATTCTGTGTAGTTGTTTTTTCTTTTCTTTTTCTTTTTTTCCTCTTTACTCTTTTGCTCTTTGGGTGCCCCGCCACCCAGCTCCCAAATACATACACACGGAGTCTTATTCTTTCTTATAAATGCCTGGCCTTAGCTTGGCTTGTTTCTATCAAGCTTTTCTTAAATTATCTACCTTTTGCCTCTGGGCTTTTACCTTTCTCTATTTCTGTATATCTTTTCTTTCCTTATTCTGTGTCTGGTTGTGTGGTTGTGTGGTTGGCCCCTTCTTTTCTCACTCCTTGATCTCTCCTTCCCAGATTTCTCCTATTTATTCTCTCTGCCTGCCAGCCCTAACATCCTTTCTCCTGCCTTGCTATTGGCCAAAACAATCTGGTGTTTTAGGCAGGCAAAGTAACACAG
>CABHPH010110682.1:0-12843 GCA_902168325.1 Peromyscus nudipes | reverse complement strand
AAAACCTATGGTAAATAGCTTTGGAAGTAGTTGGTCCTGAGTTTCTGCACCAAAATGTAAATGTTACAGATCTGTAGCAAAAGGTATCCTGGCTGTCAGAAGCCAGGCTATACTGACAGCTCTGAAGAAAAAGGTGTCCTGGAGGGAAAGGTATCCAGAACACCTGTGTGGCTTTCATAGTAAAAGTGAACAAAGCAGGGTACTCTGTAGTGACACTTAACCAATGGAAGGGGAGAGACAATTAGAACAGTAGAAGAGAAAATAGCTGGGGGAGCGCAGGTGTCTTAGTAAGTAGAATTGCACAAGTGGTGGGGACCTGAAGATCATTGAGGGAGTATGCTCGAGTGGTGGACAGCCACAAGGGTGTAGCAGATTCTTAAAAGGTCAGAGATAAGAGGCTTAAGTCCCCTGAGGCTATAGAAAGAGAGTGGGTATTGAGTCTGGGTGATAAATTTGGTGGGGTTTGATGAGGTTGGTAAAGCTGTGACCCTACCCTGATGATAGAGGAACAAGAATATGTGGGTCCCTATAACTCCATGAAAACTAAATAGGTGGTTCTGGTGTCCAGGAGGAGGAGGAGAGAGAGATTTCCTTGATACTGTAATGTCTACCCAAGGCTCCAAGTCAGAGATGGTGGTGGTCAGGCCAAGGGAGTCCAAGTCCCCAGGTACTCAGCCAAAGGGCCACCTGGGCTTGATGTCTCCATGCTGTGAAGGTCATGGGAGCTTTCAACACCCAAATGCCCTTCTTGATGGCACATTGAACATGATCTGGGTGGTTTACAAGGGATCAGATAGGTACATCTGAAACAGGGATCAGGAGGTCCTCAGGTTTTGGGAGGCCAGAGAGCTGGGGCAGTTGCTATGGCCAGTTGAAAGGCCTTCACTAGCACCAGGTATTTTTGTTTTGAGGCTTTTTCGTCTCTCCCATGGTACACCTTAAAGTCACCACTAAGACGTCTGCCTGTGGAGTCAGGGGTCCTTTCTTTAGACATTTAAGTTTGATCCTAATATCAGGGAAACTCTGTGAGAAGAAGTATGTCAAAAGAAGTTATTTTCTATTTGGGGCCTCAGGATCCAGATTGGTGTATTGTAAAAAGGCCTTTGCGAGATGGTCTAGGAATTGAGATGGGTTATCATGTTTCCTTTCCTGAGACTGTAATATTGCTTGCCCTCATTAGTTAATTAGTCCCAAATGACTGAGGGGAAAAGCTTCAACTAAGTAATATTTCTCCTTTTCTATGAAGGGAATACTTGGGACCACTGAGAAATGCATAGTTATGTATGTACTTGGATTACTGTTAAAGATCATAGTTTGGGACTGGAGAGATGGCTCAGAGGTTAAGAGCACTGGCTGCTCTTTCACAGGTCCTGAGTTCAATTCCCAGCAATCACATGGTGGCTCACAACCATCTATAATGAGATCTGGTGTCCTCTTCTGGCATGTGAATACATAATAAATAAATAAATCTTAAAAATGATCATAGATAAAAGATGATTTAAACATTAAAATATGGCTGTCTGTATAGCATCTGCTTCAAAGAAGGTGTGAAAATACATCCTTAGTGACATAGTAATCTGTTAGGCTTGGATGTGAGCTCTGGAATTTAGGGGACATATGCTAATTAGGTTAAAGCTCTTTGTTTTTTAAAAGAGTAAAACCCCTTAATTCTTCTATAATGCTTAAAATGAAAATTCTGCTTATTTCTGTTACTAGCAGTAAATGTGATCTCCTGACTAGACCCCTTATTTCCAGTTTTATGTTTTGGTGAATGGTGTATTTAACTGCAATCATTAAAAATTAGGAATCTTTAAGTAAAGTTGTAAAGAGGCAATGATCATTGAATCCAATTCCTAGTATTCTTGGTGTGGAAATTGGAATGGGAACAGCCCTTTTAGTTTCATGTGTTTGGTAACTTTGTTCCTATTGGTGGATCTGTTTTGGAATGATTAGGAGGTCTGCTCTTTTGGGAGGAGGTGTGCCATTAGGGATGGACTTTGAGGTTTCAAAAGATTGGTGCCGTTTCCAGCATTCCCTTTCTCTGCTTTCTCCTTATGAATAAAGATGGGGTCTTTCATGTTCTTGGCATCACCTCTTTGCTCTGCCATCTTAGATGATAACCCTCTGAAGCTACAGTCTTATTGTCTACTTTCTTTTATAAATTCTTTGGTTATGGTGTTTTATTACAAAAATAGAAAAATAATTACATCATAAGTTGGTTCCAAGAAGTGTATAGTTGCTGTGACAGACCTGATAACGTGACTTTTTGAAGGAACATGGAAGACTTTAGGACTTGGGCTAGGAAAGTGGTTGAATGCTGTAAGCAAAGCTTAATAGGCCATTCTAGTATGAATCTGGAAGACAGTGGTGCTGAGAACTATGTTGATTGCAGACGCCCAGCATGAGAAGTTTCAGAGGGGAAGATTATTAGTAATGGGGCTAGGGACCTTTCTTGTGGTATTTTGGCAAATAATGTGCCTGTCTTTTGTACTTGTCCTAAGAAATTGCCTGAGGATAAGTTGAAAGCAATAAACTAATGTCTATAGCAAAGGAAAATTTAAGACAGCCTAATATTGACTCTGTTGCGTGGTTACTAGTAATCACTTATAGACAGGTCTACAGTGAAAAAGACAGCAGGGCAAAAATAAATACAAAACATACAGTTAAAAGAATAAAAGAATGCTAGGAGATTTATTGTTGGAGCCAAGGTTTATGCTGAAAGGGATAAAGAAATTAAGAAGAGCATAATCTGCAATGAAATAAAGGGAGAGATACACTCAGGAAAAGATGTTACCCAGCTAAACTTTCAACCTGTGAAAGGAAAAAGCCTATGGAATTTCTCCTCCTAAAAAATAGAACATATGAAAGCTGCTACAAATGTGTTTAAAGGAAACCATGCTCCACTGCAAGGAGGCTATTAAACGTGGCAGTGTTGTCCATCTGGTTCTGGATTTTGAGTAATTAAAGGGTTGTGGAATCTTCCTCTGCAGTTAAAGAGAGCTGTTGAGGCTAGGGAATGTGTGGCAGACTAGTCAGCATGAAGGCTCTGAAATGGCAAGAAGCCCTGAAGGGCCATTGTATGAAGCTACTGAAGTGAAGTCTGGATTGCTTTGGAGGACCCAAAATATTAGAGGTGCCAGAGCCATAATATATTTGCCACAGAAAGCTGCATATAGGGCATTGAACCAGCCTAAGACAAAGGAGTGAGTATGGGCAGAGAAGCTGAAAGGGAAGAACCATCTAAGCCCTTTAACATTTGAAATAAAGGAACAAGATTTGTTGCTGGAGTCCAGCTCCAGTGAAGTTCAGGTCCCAAAGATGACATGTAGAGTCAGCTAGGAGAAGGAGGAGACTGACATGGTCTGAGGGTGAATCGGGATGGCTGCCACTTATTGAAAAAAAAAAGGGCTGCACCTTTTATAATCTATAATTGCACAAATGATTAAATAAAAGCTGTAATTAAAAGTCTCCCAACAAATAAAGCAAGCAAGATAGCAAGCCCAGGGCCAGATGGATTCAGACTTTCAAGAGATTACCACAAATACTCTTCATATTGTTCTACAAAGTTGAAACTGAAGGAACATTTTTTAACTCTTTTTATGAAGCTCAAATTACATTGATATATAATCCACACAAAGACTCAACAAAGAAAGAAAATTAAAGACCAATTTGCCTTATGAGCAAAATGCAAAAATTCTCAACAAAATACTTGCAAATTGAATTCAAGAACACATTAAAAAGATCATTCTCTATGATAAAGCTGACTTTATTCCAGAGATGCAGGGATGATTCAGTATATGTAAATCCATAAATGTAATACATTATAAATTAAATGAAAGACAAAATCCACATGCTCATCTCATTAGATGCCAAAAAGACTGTTAAAAGTCAACATCATTTCATGATGAAAGTCATAGAAAGACTAGGGATACAAGGAGCATACCTCAACATAATAATGACAACATACAACAAATCTACAGCCAACATCTAATAGAGAGAAACTCAGGAACAAGACAAAGATGTCCATTCTTTTCATATCCATTCAATATATTCCTTGAAGTCTTAGCTAGAACAAAAAGACAACTGAAGGACATCAAGGGACAGGATGGATGGGAAGGATGTAGTCAAAGTATCTTCATTTGTAGATGGTAGTATTTCATACATAAGAGACCCTGAAGACTCGACCAGGGAACTTCTACAGCTGAAAAAGACTTTTGGTAAAGTATCAGAATACCACATTAACACATAAAAACCAGTAGCCTTCCTGTATACAAATGATAAAATAAACCGAGAAAGCAATCAAGGAAGCAGTACCTTTCACAATAACCTAAAAAAGGCTTGAAATAACTCTAACTAAGCAAGTAAATGACTTGTATAATAAAAACTTTAAGATACTGAAGAAGAAATAAAAGATACCAGATAATACAAAACTTCCCATACTTATAGATCAGTAGGATTAGTGTAGAGAAAATGGCCATCCTACAAAAGCAAATTCAATACAATACCCATCAAAATTGCAATACTATTTTCACAGAAATCAAATGGACAATTCTCATCTTTTTGGATGGATATGGAAACATAAAATCCAAAATAGCTAAAACAGTCATGAGTAATAATATTACTGCTGAAAGTATCACCCATCCTGACTTCAAGTTGTATTACAGAGATATAGTAATAAAATCAGAATGGTATTGGCATAAAGACAGACAGGTTGATTAATGGAATTAAACTGAAGATGCAGACACAAATCTATACATCAATGGATACCTTGTTTTTGACAAAGAAGCCAAAAATACACACTAAAAAAAATCTTAAACAAATGGCATATATAACATATTCCCAAATAACTCCACATTGCATTACAGAGACACTTGCTCATCCATGTTCATTGCTGTTCTATTAGTAATAGCTAGAAATTGAAAACAGCCTAGATGTCCATCAACTGGTGAGTGGATAATGAAAATGTGGTATATTTACATAACAGAATATTATTCAGCTGTTTATAAAAATTAAGAAATTCAGAGGTATATTGTTTGGGCTAGAAAAAAAATCACTGAGTGAGGTGACCCAGATCCAAAAAGACAAATATTATATGTTTTCTCTTCTATGTGGATGTTAGTTTTTAAACTTTCAATATGTCCTACAATCTGAATAACCACAGAAGTTAGGTATAGAATAAGGTATTGGTGGAAAAGGAGGATCTCCCAAGAAAGAAGAAATAGAATGTATAATTATGGAGAGACTAGAATTAGAGAACTGAATGGGGAAGGGAATGGAAAAGAGCAGTAAGAAGGGAGTATGAGGAAAGATAACTAACATTAAGGACCATTTGAAGACCATATGGAAACTTACTAATGTAGACTCTTCCTAAACCATATACATAAACAAAGCAATCTAAATGGATTTACCAGGTAATGGGGAGATAATGTCCCAACTAGACATGTTTCCCCACCATTTACTAGGAATAGCTTATATCTAGTTGAATCACTGGACAAAGGGGCTCTATGGCCATCTCCAAACATCCATCACTATTGGTTTCTCTCCACAAAGTGATAATAAGGCCCTACTGCTTAAGACAATACTTACATATCTCATTTGACTTGGTGAAGTCAAGCTGGTACCTAATGAGAGCTTTTACCCCTGGTGACTAGTGTTCATGTTACTGAAGGTATTCTGTAGGATACAAGAGGAGGAAGGTAACCATCAACCCAGCTACAAATACTTCTATCTACAAAGATGACCTGCTTGCATGATATGTTGGTTCAATAGTGGCACAAACATTGTGTGAGTAACCAACTACCTTCTGACTGGATTTAAGTCTCACTTCACAAGATGGAATGCATGCCTGACACTGCTTGGGTAGTCTCAAACTTGAAACTGGATATACTATAGGTTTAGGGATCACCAAATACTGTTTCTGCTAAAGGAATATAGTAACAAAATGACTCCTATTGACATTCTGTTTTACCCATAGATCAGATTTCTTCTTTTAGTAGATGGGAACTAACAGAGACCAACACTGGGCAATGTACAGAGAATGAGAGATTTTTGGAATAGTCTGTCCTGTAGGGGATATCTTCATCAAACTTATCCCTTCAGGGCTCAGGAAACTGTGCAGAAGAAGAGGAGGAAACATTGTAAGAGGCAGAGGGGATGCATGACTCCAAAGAAAGTGTCCTCCAGACACAACAGGACTGATGCACATATGAACTCACAGAGACTGTGGCAGCATGCACAGAAACCTCACAGGTTCAAGTCAAATGGAGTGCCAATGCTGACAGGGGAAATGGACATGGGTTGCCATTCCTAATCCAAAATTTGTCTGCTACTGACACCTGCAAAAATTATTTTACACTAATAGAATCTCACTGGGTACATTTACCACAATGTTCCATGTCCAACAATAGATGGCCAACATAAAATGAACTCAATATGTATGTTTTCAGACTTTTGTAGACTTTTTGTTTTATATGGCTTTGCTTTGGCATTTTTGCCTTATTGGTTTTTTTAGTTGTATATTTTGTTTTCCAATATTGTGAGTTTGTGAAATTTTTTTGGGGTGGTGGTGTGTATATTTTTTATTTAGTTTTCTTTTAAATTTATTTGCCTGTTTGTGAAGAGAGGGAGAGAAAGGAAGACTGTTTCAGGAATTGGGGATATAAAGAGGATCTGGGAGGGGGTAGAGGAGAAGAAAGCATGATCAGAATATATTATATGAAAAATTATCAATGAAAAGGGGAGGAGAAACACAGTTGGCACTATTGGGGGATAAGCAGAAAGGAACCAGCTGGAGGAATGAGGAGGGTTAATGCTGGGATAAATGGGGCAGAGGGACAAATGAGAATAAGGTGTAATAACAATGAAGACACCCTGATCAGACCTATGTAAAAATCACAGTCAGCCGGGCGGTGGTGGCGCACGCCTTTAATCCCAGCACTCGGGAGGCAGAGGCAGGCGGATCTCTGTGAGTTCGAGGCCAGCCTGGGCTACCAAGTGAGCTCCAGGAAAGGCTCAAAGCTACACAGAGAAACCCTGTCTCGAAAAACCAAAAAAAAAAAAAATCACAGTCATAATTCTATTTGAAATGAATGTCTTATAGATAAAATACAGTTGGATCACAATCTTTTATTTAGCAATATTTACAAAACATTTATTTTGTATATAAAATCGATGTACCTCATACATGAAGTAATGTTCTGAAAGGTGGTTTATAAGCCTAGTTTATATAGTAATTCAACAAAGAGTTAAATTGCTTGGAAACATGTCAAAACAACGGAAAAGGATTTTGAATGCTAAAGTTGCCGAACTGTGGGTTAGCAAATACATGAGAAATGATGATGGACAAGGGTAGAACTTACCATTAATAAAGCTTTTACTGTCAGCTGCAGGTGGATCCAAGTCTTTGATGACTATCTTAGCTAGGGTTTCTCTTGCTGTGATGAAACACCATGACCAGAAAGTGAGTTGGGGAGGAAACATTACTCTTCATCACTGAAAGAAGTCAGGCCAGGAACTCAAACAGGGCAAGATCCTAGGGGCAGGAGCTCATGTAAAGGCCACAGAGGGGTGGTGTTTACTGGCTTGCTTTCCCTGGCTTGCTCAGCCTGCCTTCTTAGAGAACCTAGGACCAGCAGCCCAGGGATGGCACCACCCACAATGGGCTGGGCCTTCCCACATTGATCACTAATTGAGCAAATGCCTTACAGCTGCATCTCATGGAGGCATTTTCTCAACTGAGGCTCCTTCCTCTCTGATGACTCTAACTTGTGACAAGTTGACACACAAAACCAGCCAGTACAACTGACCCCTTGTCAACTCGACATATAAACATAACTATTAAGTCATACTCTTCCTTTCTTATACCTCCCCAAGATCTCAGATTTGTAGTCAGTTTTTTTTTTAACTCTTTGCTCTTTGGGGACCTGCTACCCAGCTCCCAAATAAATACTCAGAGACTTATTCTTACTTATGAATTCCTGGCCTTAGCTTCCCTTATTTCTGGCCAGCTTTTCTTAACTTAAATTATCCCATCTACCTTTTATCTCTGGACTTTTACCTTTTTTGTTATTCTATATTCCTTTCTTTCCTTCTTACTCCATGCCTGGTTGCACAGCTGAGTGGCTGGCCCCTGGTGTCCTCCTCTTCTTCTCTCGCTCCTCCTCTTCTCTTCTCTCCTATTTATTCTCTATGCATGCCAGCCCTGCCTATCCTTTCTCCTGCCTAGCTATTGGCTGTTCAGCTCTTTATTAGACCAACTAGGTGCTTTAAACAGGCAAAGTAACACAGCTTTACAGAGTTAAACAAATGCAACACGAAAGAATGCAACACATCTTTGCATCATTAAACAAAGGTTCCACAGCATAAATGAATGGAACACATCTTAAGTTATATTCCACAACACACATTAAAAATATGAATTACTTTAGAAGTCCCACAATTCTTACAAATTCAAAAACATTACAATTTTAGTTCATTTAAAATAGCCAATCTCTTTTTTTTTAAAGTATGAAATCTTTTAAAATTCAGTCTCCCAAATGTGAACTCCAGTAAAATACTTCCTTACTTCAAGAGGGAAAAATCAGGGCACAGTCACAATTGAATCAAAGCAAAACCAAATTCCAACCATCCATAGGCTGGGATTCACTTACAATCCTCTGGACTCCTCTGCTTCTTTGACTCTGCCCTCTGCAGCACACATAGCTTTTTTTCTAGGCCCTTGCTGGCTCCACTGCCACAGCTTCTACTGTTTTGGGTGGTCATCCCATGGCACTAGCATCTCCAAAATGCTGGGATCTTCTGCTGCAACTGCATTGTACTCTTACCAATAGCTTCTAAAAGGCTCTATTCATGGTGCCAAGCCTCAACTTCTTTGCATGAACCCTTCAGTCCTGGGCCTTCAATTGCCACTAAGGCTGCACCTTCACTAAAGGACTCTCCTGACCTCTTACAATGCCAAGCCCCATCTACTCTCCATGACCCCTTCATGCCTCCAAAACCAGTATTACTTTGGTGACACACATTACTACATCTGGCTGCCAGCATGAGATACAACCATGGCTGCCTCTGGAAGACAGCTTCTCTGTGCCCTCAAGAAGCACTTCCCAGAAAATTTCACCTCAGTTATGCTGATATCTTCTTAATCACCACTATTTTCTTAGCTCCAGCTGACCAGCATCAAGTATCCTGGCAAAGCTATGTTTTGCTTTAGTAGTTCCAGTATCTTGTTATCACAGCAGATTCTTCAGCCCAGCCAACCAGAACCACAGAATCTTAGTTCAAAATAACAAATGGCCCTGACAGAGTCTTTAAACTTCCCTCTGAAATTTCACAAATCAGGTCTCCATCTTCTGCACTGCTCTCAACATTCTTATCTTCCGAGCTCCCACAGAACATCCCACAAAGCTCTTAACACTCAATGGTTTTCCTAGCCCAAAGTTCTAAAGTCCTTCCACAATCTCCCCTAATACATGATCAGGTCTGTCACAGCAATACCCCACTACACTGGTACCAGTTTGTCTTAGTGTTTTTATTGCTATGATGAGACATCATGACCAAAAAACAGGTTGAAAAGAAAAGGGTTTATTTGGCCTACACATCCACATTGCTGTTCATCACTGAAAGAAGTCAGGACAGGAACCCAAACAGTGCAGGATCCTGGAGGCAAGAGCTGATGCAGAGGTCAGAGAGGGATGCTGCTTACTGGCTTGCTCCCCTTGACTTGCTCCTCCTGCTTTCTTAGGGAAGCTAGGGCCACCAGCACAGGGATGCTACCTCTCTCCATGGACTGGGCCCTTCTCCATTGATCACTAATTGAGAAAATGCCTTACAGATGGATCTCATGGAGGCATTTCCTCAACTGATGACTCTAGCTTGTGTCAAGTTAACACACAAAACCAGTCAGTACAATGACTAATCATATATTAGAAATTATTTGAAATTAGTCTAGTATATTTGGGTTGATGTACATATTTATTTGTACACAAACAATTATGAATAAATCTGTGAAAAAAGACTGTGAAAAACTGTAGAGACATCTGAAGTTGAACTGAATACATTTTGCCTTATAATATAGCCAGGAGCCTGTGGGAGCCAGGAAGTGGCATGTGGTAGTTTGTATAATCCCTTCATAGGATCTTATGTTTGAATACTTGGTTCTCAATTTGATGGTACTGTTGAAAAGGATTCGGAGTTCTGGCCTTATTGGAAGAGGTGTGTCACTGGGTATGGGCTTTGAGATTTTAAAATAGTGGTGCCATTCCCAGTGTGCCTCTCTCTGCCACCTGCTTGTGGATTAAGATATTAGCTCTCAGCTATTTGTAGCACCACTCCTTTGCTCTGCCATTATGGATTCTAATCCTCCCAAACCATAAGCAAATTAAACACTTTCTTTCATAAGTGGCCTTGGTCATGGTGTTTTATCACAGCAATAGAAAAGTAAATAAGACACTTGGTAAATTTTCTCTCTTGCAGTTTTATAATATGAGAGAAAAATTCATGGAAGGTGAATCATTACCGAAATCACATTTTTTTTTACTGTGTTATTAGGGGTGAATAAATGTTAGTAATTCCATCACCTTTACCTTAAAGTCATGAAAATTCTTGAAGTAGGATGAAAAATTAAGTTTACTTTGTAAAAAGTAATGGTTAGAGTTCAAAATTACCCTCTGACTTTTGTATAAGATAATATTCTCCTTTTTGTCCTTTAGGTCTTACTTACAAAGTAGAATTTTAAAGTTGATACTTACATAATTACATGATATTTTTCATTTTAATTGTTTAATAAATTTATAAAAGTTTATCATAAATGCATTTGATATCTCATTTAGTTACTAACTACTAATTAGTACTATATTAATTATGAAGCTAGGGTGCTGGGACCCTTGTTAAATGATTTGAAAAGATTATGTAAAATTGCAATGGAAAAATACAACAATCAGAGTGAAATAATTCTCTTCCATTTCTCCCTAACACAAATACATTCTCATTGAAAGACAGTTTTCTTGTTTGAGAGTCCATGAAGAGAGGAGGCCTTTCCTGTTGCAGGGAGGGGAGGTGGTGGGATTAAACTCAGGGCTTTGTGCATGGCAAACTTATATTCACCTCTTAGTTACCACCAATTCCTGAGACACAACTGCTCCAAGACATTCTTTATTCAGAATCTTATTCCAAGTGTAAAAAGAGCCTTGTATACTTTGTTGTTTTGGATAAGTAAGACTCTAGATAATGGGTTATTACATTTTATTCAATTTTCTGTAGTTTATACATTTGAACTATGACCTAAGTATCAAGCTTGAAGAAAGTCCATTTTATTCTTTGATGCTTTTCCTTTTTTTTTTTTTTTTTGCTATTACAGATAGAATTGCAAAACATGAATTCTGGAGAAAAGTTTTATATTCCTGTTCAACGATGGCTGGCACAAGAGCAAGAAGATGGAGAAATCTGCAGAGAATTCCCAATTTTAAGTAAAGGACAACCTGTCCTTCCAGGTAAGGAAGATTCAACTCCATATACTGCAGATAAAACCAGCTTACCCAAATATGGAAGAACAAGGAACTGAATATTTGGATTTTGAATAAGTAATTGAATGAATGATTAAGATGGTTAATGTTTAAACCAATTTCTGTTGCTCTTATGACAAATGCATGCAAATGTTTTAAAATTGTTTTATACATCAGTGTTCAGTAATATGTTCTTATTGTAGTTAGTCCTGTTGGAAGGTCAATTGAAATTCCACTTAATGAAAATAAGATTAATTCATAGAAGATAAAAGTCAACATTATCTAGGGCAATGATTCTCAACTTTATTAATGCTGTGACTCTTTAGTACAGTTCCTCATGTTGTGGTGACCCCTGACCATAAAATTATTTTTGTTGCTACTTCATAACTGTAATTTTGTTAGTGTTATGAATCGTAATGTAAATATTTTTGGAGATAGAGGTTTGCCAAAGGGGTCATAACACCTAGATTAAGAACTGCTGCTCCAGAGGAATAGAACTAAGTGAATAGAAAAGCGGGTTTATTCTACACTCTCACACAACCTATACATAGTACAGTCTGCATAGTTCCACAGTGGCTGCTTTCACACTGGAGAGACCAAGAACAGGTTACCTTTTCAATCTACCAAGTTTAATGCCTCAGTAGTCCTTCCTTGGCACTGTAGGCCTGGAGGATTCCTAGAGAGCCACTGGTTTTCAGTCTATGTTGGAGGCCTGCAGAAACTATATTTTATTATCAATGAAACAACGTATCAGCAGAGGCAGTTATAGGGTAGATAAACTCACCAACATGGTGGATGAACTTGCCAATGAAGTGCTAGGGTGGAATGCAGAAAGGCAAAATTTTCCTGTTGGGCCCCTTTACCTGCTTCTGGAAGTTGCTCTTTCAACTTTTAGTAATGTTGCTCAAGAAAATCCATAAAACTATAAAGGAAAGTATAAGCTGAGTGAAAATGGAGCATATAGAGTAATAGATAATCTTTTCCAACCATACAACCAAGAAAGAATTAATATTCAGACTATATAAAAAACTAAAACAACAACAAAAAACTAAAAAAAATCAAGGCAACAAACAATCCAGTTTAAAAAATCAACTATGTATCTGAATAAAGAATATTCAAAAGAACAAATAAAAGTGGCTAGCAAATATCTTTTAAGTGTTTGATACCTTTAGTAAACAAGGACATGCAAATTAAAATACTCTACAATCTTACCCCAGTCAGAATAGCTAAAACCAATAAAACAACTGATAACAAATGCTGGTAAGGATACAAAGAAAGGATTATTGTAAACTGGTATTGCTACTATGGGAATAAACGTGGAGAATACTCAAAAGCTAAAAAAAAA
>CABHPH010110670.1:0-12832 GCA_902168325.1 Peromyscus nudipes | reverse complement strand
CTTCCTTCCTTCCTTCCTTCCTTCCTTCCTTCCTTCCTTCCTTCCTTTCTTTCTTTCTTTCTTTCTTTCTTTCTTTCTTTCTTTCTTTCTTTCTTTCTTTCTTTCTTTCTTTCTTTCTTTCCCAGCCCTCTGGAGACTGTAGAACAAACTCAGGTTACCTGGTAAGTTATGGCAGGAGCAGGGGAGGAGAAAGAGAGGGAGAGATGAAGTGATCGAGCAGGCACTAAAAGCAGCACCATCATGCCATACTTAGTGTGAGTCACGCATTGCCATGTGTGAATGTGTTCCCGGTTGCTTCTGACCACGTTTTCACAGTGATTGATGTTGCAGTGAAAAACAGTGGGACGAGTTCTGCCCTTAATTCCTCCGCAAGAGGCTTTTCAAGAGCTCTGTGAATACTAGCTTATTAGGCAGGAGCAACCATTTCCACTTCGGCTTCAACTTCTTCAAAGCCTTTGACTCAGGCTGCAAACTACGGGGTTAGGCTATTATGAGAAACCGTAATCTTTGTGGAGGAACTTATTCTTTACTCACTGAACTCTTAGTCTTCTGCCTCAAGAGAGGAACAGGAAAAGAAAAAGATGGAAAATACTAGATCTCTTTTTTATTGTTTCCTTTTCAGGTAGGAGGGTATAGTCACATAACAGAATCTTAGTCACTGAGGTTCAAAGGGAAGTTTCTAGTATTTCCTTTTTTCTCTTGTTTGAATCATGGACAGAATGGGTGGAACTTCAGCAGCCATCTTGGAAACACAATTGTGTGAGGGTCATCCCTGAGGAAGATGAGTAGAAAACTAGAAAGAGCTTCCATCGAGGGTACATTAGACATAGACTTTGGATTTCTTATGTATTAGCAAAATAAACATAAGCACCAAATATGCTAGGTATGCTATTTTTGAAGTTTCCATTGCCATTTCTAAGTGTAAATATATCTTACCCAGTTATATTAACTTTCCCTCAGATCATTCTTAGTCTTAGCTGGCCATACAAATCAGTCTCAGGTTGTCTTACATGTCTCCATGTCCCGCAGGAAGAGAGTGCAGAACCTGTCTTTTCTAGTGTAACCACCTTGTCCACCTCTACCTCCTCCCACAATGTGTAGGGTCTTCCTCTGTTTCTCCTCTTTCCTCTTCCTCCTCCTCCCTACTTCCCTTATTCTTATCCCTTGTCTTTTTAACAAATTTCTCTGGATAACAAGCTTATCAAAGAGGAGTTCTGTAGTTGGTGAGAAATTGATTATAAATTCAATTCTTTTCACATTATTTCTCTTACTGGAAACAATCCTTGTTGTCTGAACTACTGTCTTGTACTTTTCCCATTCATATTAGCTTCTCAGATTCCTGCTTTCCCAGGAAGTCTCCTTCCGTGGACTGACAGAGGGCGATGCTGTCTACTCAGCCTTTGTTTCCATGGTCATGATGCTTTGAGGTCTGTTCTGTGTTCAGTGCTCCGAGATGCTGTCTGGAGTGGGCGAATATCCATTCATCCAGTGGATGAGTCTGACCAGACCAATGGAAAGGTTCTACTAGAGTACTCCACATCTCCAAAAGAGTAAACTGAAGTATGAATTTTGATCTAAGCAATATACAGCCTAGCTAGGTAGTTCATTCCGTAGAATTCACATACACTGAATTCAGCAAGCCTATCCATCCTGACATGACAGATTGAGGGCATCCTCTCTCTGGTCCCCCACATCATCTCTACCTTTTAATCTTTGTCCAAAGAGACAATTGGTGAACAGAAAAAAAATGCCTTGCCAGTTCTCTCCTTCCTGGCCAGGTAACTTCCTATAATCACACTATGACTGCTTATGCTATGTTGTTACTCATACGTTGGAATAGAGTTGTCAGTTATGAATACATAACCAAAGAGCGGAACATAAACACTCATATTGTCACCATCAGATTAGATATTTGGGTGCTGCAAATGAAGGCTAATATGGAATACAGTCCTGCCTACTTTCCTCGTTGCTTTTTCCAGGAAGCCTTCTCTATCTCTGTCACAGTGACTCATATTTGTGTATCTGTAGCATTGGCAATGATGATTAATACTGAGTTCTGTTAAGTACCAGACACTGTGCTAAGAGTTTTATGTGGGTTATCTCATTTAATTCTCACAGAAGGCCCCAGGGTACGCATTATTACTATTCTGGTATTTAATAATGAAACCAAGACTCAGTTAACCAGTATGACCAAGGCTCTACAACCAGTAATTGTGCTTGGCGGGATACATTTTTGGTGCAGGCTTTGAAGATAATGGCTTTTTTATTATGACCTCACATGAAAGAAAAAGAATAAACTTTTTGATCACTTTTTTTTTATAAGAGCCTAATGCCTACCACGAGGGCCCAAGATGACATCTCCAAGTGCCTCCCAAAGACTCCATCTTCAGACTCTGTCATAGTCTGGATCCAGGCTTACTTTATGAGTAGTTGTGGGTGGATGATATAAGCATTCTGTCCATAATAGCAACTGAGACTCAGGGAAATTACACAACATAACCAAGGTCAATGTTATTAGGTGGCAAAGCAGGGCCTGGCCACCAGAGTTCTGGAGTAAGAAGGGTCTCCATGTTACTCTAAGTTAGAAAGTAGGAAAGAAAAACAAAACAAAACAAAGCAGAGCCTTGGTGCTGCTGGGTGGCCTGAGAAGAACAGAGGTCAGGAAACGCTAATCTCATAAATCATAAAAAAATCATAAAAAACAAGCCAGCCCTTTATATGCTATGTAAACAATAATATTTTTATTTATATAGGCAGACATCCGCATCTCTTTTCATCTAATTCTGAGTCAGTGAGCAATTCACTCAACAATTTAGAACTTGGTCTTTTCTTTCTAAACATGCATTTAAAAATATTAAATTAGAAAAAATAATTTTGGCAAAGAAAGCTTGGACATTATAAAAGGCTTATCTCTTGCAATTTTTAAAATTATATCTTAAGCTAATTTTATAGTATACTAATGTTTTGGTGAGGCTTGCAGCCTTTTGCCAACATTTTCAATATTGTATCAGTCAAGATTTTGACAGGAGACAGATGGCACATTAGGACTGGGAAATTTGAGAAGGCTGAGATGCTAAGACGGCGCATGAGGGAATGGGTGTGGCTTAGGGGAAGTGGCGAGGGATGGTGGGTAGCCTTGTGTCCATAGGGGTTCCTATCACCACTGCTAGTCTTGAAGGGGAAGGCGAAGGAGGTGCTTGAACCTGAGTTATATGGAGATGGCTGCTTGACAGACACCGTGACTATCAGGAGACGTATGGTCACTACACTCCCCAGAATGGTGGAGCAGGTTACAATTGACCACCTTACTTTACCATCTTCTCCCCTTTAGTTTCCTGATGCTACCTCCAGTGGATGAACCTGACCAGCCTAATGGAAAAGGTTCTACTGACGTACTCCACGAGTATGAGCCTCCTAGGGCAGAACGCAGGGTTGACAAGCATGGAGAATAAATGAGAAGGTTGTAGTGAGGCTACCCAGCATCAGTACCATTGGCAAGAAGATGGAGATTTGGTAACTTGGCTTCTCTGCCCTTTACATCATTCTGTTAAGCTGTAGATGTGGGAGAAACTTACAGCTACAGTCTGTTTGACTATGTACAATGGAGGGTAACAAAGGTAGGCTGAGTTTTAGGTAGCTCCTTCACCCAAAGGAAATGGAGAAATGGCTTATTTCATTCTGCAGGACTCAAGACCTGGGAATAGAGTTGCTATAAATCCTCAGACTTCTATAAAGTAAGCTGGTTTCTTTGATTGGCCAGCAATGGTTCCAAGACCAAGTTTTGACAGAAATTGGAACCAGTTCATGGTGGTGTTTTGTGGAGGCTGACAGCCTTTGAGTCTCAAAATTTTGGAAACTGAGGTCTCTATGTCTGAATTCCAAGATGTAAAGTCCCTGTTCCATTCTCACTCATCAGGGCTCAGCTAGGGTGTGTTAGGTCATATTCTCTTCTTCATCTTGAACAGAGGGTGAGATCTGTGCCACACTGAAGGTGTTGCCATGAAGACATTTAGCATGGTGTCTGGCACACAGCAAGCATTCCATAAATGTTAGATGTTCTGCCTTGGGTATGCTAGCCAACCCTGCCAGCACGCAGCAGAAACCATTTTTTTTTTTACATAAGGAAGTGATACTTCTGTTAAAATGCTGTCTTTTAAAAAAATGAAAACGGGTTTTCAAGTGGAATATGTTTATTCTCCAAGAAATGATTAAGAGTGGATTTTCTTGTGGTCTCTGAGACAACACAACCAAATCCAAGTTTTCTTCTAGTGTGTGAAAATGCAGAAGTATGCTGAGGTATCAAATAGAGTGACAATTTAGAGGTGTGGAGTAGCATGGGAAGCTGGGATGCTGCTCTCTACTGATGGAGAGGATTCTGTCGGATGGTGGCAACCACCGGCACAGCTGCCAACCTCTTTCTTCACTCTTTGCCCCTGTGCTGAAGACTCTTTCTCAGCAGCAAGTGACCAAAAGACCATAAGCCCTGTGACACAGTGAAGTGGTTGATTAGCACAGAAAAGGAATGTATTTTTCTTTTTAATAGAACACTTTATTAAGACTTATCTAACTTCAGTAAGTCTCCAAACTTTAAATAATAGAGAAGGACAAACCACAATTTAAAATCTCTCATGCAGGAAGAATTTCTGTTTAAGTAGTTCCTCACTATTCCTTAGGGCTTTTATGAAAAATCCTTCCCCTCACACCCACAATATGGGCTTTTCTGACTTAAATGTCCTCTTTCTATTTGGTCTCAGGGGCTCCCACAGTGTCTTTTAATTCTGCCAATGGTCTCCTTGTCCCATGCTTGAAGGTCATTGATTCCCAACTCTCCTTGTACTTCCTACTGAAGAAGATTCTCATCATCCTCACACTCTCTCCCTTTATCAAAATGCCACTTTCAGGGCAATTTGCCACCACGAAGACTCGGGTGGGCGTACTTTCTTCCGACTACTGAACCCCGGCTCTAATTCTTTCTTGATGAGATCTTTCCTTCTCCCGTCTCTTTCCCAATTAAGCCGGTTGATTTAGTCCCTCTAGAATGAGCTTCATTATTTCCTGTGCATTTCATTTCTTCCTTAGAGACTGCTTCTCTCTACCAGAGAGATGTTTGAAAACACGTTATGAGTTTACAGAACCGCAAGTAGAGCCGGGATTTCACTTGTCTGAAGACCATGCCACGGAGGGAGACATTTTAGAAGTATTCCGAACAGAGTGGTGCTGATAACTGCCATCTGCACCACCACTGTTCACTAGGACAAGTGCCGAGCAAACCAAGGGCGATCTGTCCCTCTGGATGGAACACCTGCTTAGATGAGACTTTATGGATTGTGATTTATCTTGGAAGCTTGGGAAAACATTTCTTCTTTGTCATAGAGGTAGTAAGGTCCTGCCTCCTAAAAGGTGGGAAATAAGAGTGAGAAGGTTTTTTGTTTGTGCTGGGATCTCAAAGTGCTGTCTGGGGACAGTCTGAAGTGATCCTTATGGAAGGCAAAGGTAACCCAGTAATGCTGAGCTCTGTGCAGTTAGATTTCTACTGTGTGTTAGCAAATACATGTATAAATCCGCAGCTTTGAGATCATTTCCTTGATACTCTTTTTTGACTCAAAAATGGAAGAAAATATTTACATCAGAGAGCTGGATGCTTAATGGGTCCATAGAGTCCATAGAGATATCTGCCCCTTCCCCATCTCTCTCCCTCTCCCTCTCCCTCTCTCTCTCTCTCTCTCTCTCTCTCTCCCTCTCTCTCCCTCTCTCTCCCTCTCTCTCTCTGTATGTGTGTGTACACATTAAAAACACATTAAATGTTATTTTTCCTTGTGGTATTCTGTTATAAGCTTTGGTGGACAGACAGATTGACAAGATCTACTCCAAAAGGAAGATAAAATATAGCAACTATATAGTGGAATGTGTACTGGATGTCTATGTGTAGGGAAGGGAGGGAAGCAGGGCAAGTCAGAGAAGGCGGCAGTAACAGAGTCTCAATGGAGGCCTCAACTGTTGAGGATCTCTGAAATCAGGATGGTATTTTAGAGTTCTCTTGGAGTTAATATGAGACCTCCAGGACCTCATAGCAGTATCAATCAGCCACAGGTGCAGGGTGTACCTGGGAAGGGATGTGACTTCTTGGAGGCAACTTTCTTCTCCATAGGGCTGTTGTAGGCAGCATGTCAGCCCTCATGACATCTTAGACCTGGGCATCTGGATCTGTGCACCCTGCATTCTGGGCTGGTCCACTTGCTCCTTCCTCTGGTCTTACTACTCTTCAAGGGGCAGGGATTCTGAGTGGCCATGACCATGTCCTCCTCTAGAGTCTGCTTGTTTTGTTCTTAAAACCTCAGAAAAGTATAAGCTTGCAGCCCTGGGTTGAGCAGAGCATGGATGATGGCTATTTTGAAAGTCATGTATATATTTTGGGATAACTATAGTATCCATGTGAGATACTTCCTGTGGAACACAGTGGAGGAAGAGTGGAAGATCTTAGAGTCTGTCTTTGAACTTGTACTGTAGGCCCTCTTTGATAGCTTCCCTCAACCCGACAGCTGAAGAAGTGGAAACTATCAGAGGACTAGTCTCTCTCTAGTTTAGAGAACTGTAACTCTGGTTATTGCCACTATGTTGACTGCACCTCTCAGAGGAAAACATTTAGCCAGATGCAGAGAACAGTTCTTGTCTCTTGTGTTTACATAGAACTATTTGTGAAGATTAGGGTAAAAGTCTATAAGGTTTTTACAATTGCTCGAGCTAATGTTTCTTCTGTAAAAACACAAGCTATTTTAACAGAATCCACAGAACACACTAATCCTAGGTTCCATGGAACAGAGACATTGAATCACAGGTTCTGCTGTCTTCTTCAAATGCCAGACTGAGTGATGGAGTACTCACTCTATGGCTGATGAGCAGCAGAAAAGAAGAGATTAAGAGCATTCACAAATGGGTAACTATCTCCTGATGAAAGCCACAGATTTTATGTGATGATACCCATATGAAACAGTTATTGCAATGCTAAGAATTGTTGACTTCCATAAATCATGGCATGCTGTGTTTCAGTATTTGGTGGTGTAATTTCTTTCCCACAGTTTAATAACTAAAACACCTTGCAAAGTTCTCTCAAGGTAAACTCAATAGTCTGAACAATTCATAACTGGTGTCTTTTTGTTCCCAAGTCGTATTTTATAGCTGACTTCACCAAACAAATGGTTTGAGGGTTTATTGTTTTTATTTAGTTTTTTTTTTTATGATGGAGAGGATTTCTCCCTGTTCCCAATACACTTACAGTTTTTACTTATTTTTATTAATTCTTTGAGAATTTTGTACCATGTATCATTTTCACCCCCTCTTCCCACTCTTCCAGATCTACCCACCTGCCACACCTCCTCAACTTTGTGTCTCTTTTAAAATCATGTCAAGCCGGGTGGTGGTGGTGGTGGCGCACGCCTTTAATCCCAGCACTCGGGAGGCAGAGCCAGGCGGATCTCTGTGAGTTCGAGGCCAGCCTGGGCTACCAAGTGAGTTCCAGGAAAGGCACAAAGCTACACAGAGAAACCCTGTCCCGAAAAACCAAAAAAAAAAAAAAAATCATGTCAAGTATATTTGCTACTACCTATACTTCTAGATGTGCAGACTTCCATTGGAACATGATTGACTTACCAAGGGCCACACCCCTGAAAAAAATGGAATTGTCCTTTCCTGGCAGCTATTAATTATCAATAGTTCCTAAGCTTGTGGTGGGACTGTGCGACCACCTCCCCTTCCCATGCTAGGATTTGGTCTTGCTTGAACTTGTAAAGGTCTTGTACATGAATTCATATGTACGGTGATATTTTATTTGTGCTGAAATGTGATTTTATTTGTATCTTAATAAATAAAGTTGCCAGGAGATCAGAGGTCATAGCCATTAAGCAGAAGTCTGGCAGTGGTGGCACACGCCCTTAATCCAGTCACATGGCAGGCAGAATCTCTGTGAGTTCAAGGACACAGCCAGCATGGTGACACACGCCTTTAATCCCACTACCAACCATAGAGACCTGGAGGTCTGCATAGACAGGCAGTGATGAGGAAGTCATGTGGTTGGGTTTAGAGCCAATGAGAAGGCAGAACAGAAAGGCAATAAAAAGACAGGACACAGGAAGAAGGTCTTTCTCTCAGGGGAAGTGATGGCCGTGAGTGGTAAGCTAAAGGGAGTCGTGGCTCTTGCTCTGATCTCTTAGGCTTTAACTCTGTATTTGGCTCTGTGTTTCTTATTTACTAAGACTGTTTAGAATTTCATCTACACGTATGTGTAACTTCCCTGCTGTGTCCAGTAAAGAGTTGCCTTGTGGTCCACTGCTCTGCCTCTGACAGTCTTTCTGCCCCATCTTCCACAATGTTCCCTGAACCTTGAGGGGAGGGAGTGTGATAGAGAGGTCCTGTTGAGGGCTGAGCATTCCACAGTCTCTTATTTTCTGTGCCTTGACTAGTTTGGGTCTCTTTGCTAAGTGCTATCTACTGCATAAAGAACTTTCTATGAGGAGGGTTGAGACTTATCATAATGAATTGGTTTTGCTAAATAATGCCTTTCACAAATCAAGTGATATGATTATCTAACCCCCTCCTTTAGGTTGTTAATGAGGATGGTTTTAAGGTCTCACACTTCTCTTGCATACCTACAATAAATGTCACTTGCTAATAATGTATTTTCCCCCACATTGTTGGGTTCAATCTGCTAAGATTCTACTGAGGACTTCTGCTCTGTCTTGGTGACTTTTGCTAACCTTTCTTTCCATGTCGCTAAAGTTTGACAAATGTTTGAAGGAAGAACTATCCCATGTGAAGAGCCGATGCCACATTAGTTGTCTGCCTATCATTACGATCACTTTAGCTGGGAAGGTCTTACAAGTAGATAACCTTAACTGTTTCTCAAGGACAAACAAAGACAGGAATGTAACTGGAAGGGTAAAGAGGTACTGCTAGACACATCTTCCCTGTACCTTTCCCTCTTCATTGATAGGCAGTGTTTGAAAGTTCAAATTTGGATTTTGTTACGTATGCAGAACATGGCTGTGATTGGCAGTCCGTGAAAGCTGTTTGTAAGGAGTTCTTTTACTCTGAGTACCAATTCTATGCCACGTGTCACTATAAACAGTGGCCCTTTTTTATCTGGAAGTTGGAGCTTTCAATAGCCATTGGGATGAAGATACATCCCACATGATTTTCTTCAGGGAATAAATCCATATGAACTTGAGGCCTGATTGAACCATCGGAGACAGACAGATTTAATATATTTTCTGGCATCTTGGATGGAGAGTGATACTCTTAGCCTAACTCTCTTTAGACCAATATGACTTTAATGAGACCTTTGCTGTCACAGCAAAGTGAAGGGTCAAGGCCCATATAAAGGTTCCCATCTTACAAACTTTACTCTTTGGGCTTTTCCTTCATTGCTTACAATTGTAGGTCATAGAATTTAATGAGCCTCTGCATATGAGTAGAAATTCATTTATGCAAACAAAACATCTCTTAGGGGACTAGATGATTTACTAAGCAATTATCCTAATTAGACTGAGAAAATATAGCTTTGGGGGTGAACTTCTGGTCATCCAAAGAATTCTTTTACTGATTTAAAATTCATGGGAACACTTAGTTTTTAGGAGATGTGATAAAAAAGACTCCATATTTTTGCTTTTTATGGAGCTAGATCTGATACCACACAAAGTAGACCTTTCAGTGATATATAATTCGTTGATTTGAGTAACACTCTATTTCTCCTCTTAAAAACACTAGTGTATTCTGAAACAGAACAGAAAAATGGCCTTGGCTACACTCCATTTTCCAGGATGATTTTCTTCAAAGAAGGCTGATTTCAGATGTCATTGAAAGTTCTTTTGGATGCGTTCCTTGGGAAGTTACTTTAATTTTGTGGGAATGTTGTTTAGACTAGGAATGATTCTTCTGTCCATTGTCCACAGGGCTGCTACCATCACAGAATGTGTCCCAGGCCTGTGTCCTTGAGATCCAATACATTCATTATGTTTTAAGTGGTACAAGTGGATTTTTAATGACCACCAGAAGACAGTCCAGAAACAAAACAATGAAAAAAAATAGATCAAGTTGAATTTTTTCATGATGCATTAACTCGAATTCTTATTTGTGTCTGCTTGCCATCTTTTCCTTTGGGCTAGAACATGATGAAGTAACAACTTTCTGGTTTACCAGCCAGTGATGGAAACCAAGAGCCGAGTGAGGAGGACCTCCGTCTGGTTGGCAGCACCAAACGGATTTTAAGGTCTCACATTCTGTAGATTCATTTCTCTTCATGACTCCCTAATGAAGTCATTCCTGGTATCTTGCAATAAAATGACCATTCTTAGCAACAAAACTTTGTCCTTGTCTGCAGGTTGATCAGTCTGTAGAGACTTGCATCTATAAAGAGAGCCCCACGAACACCCATCTTGGTGGAGCGCCCTTCTTGCTTCCTTCTGAAGCCAGAACTCTGTGCTCCCGTCACTTTTCCTCATTTCCCCGAGCTCATGAAGTGTAGAGCGGCTGTCACCATGCACGGCTCTCGGTGGAGTGCTGAATGACATGTATACTCTGAGGACAGGTGCTGTTTCCACTCACGTTGTTTAGCGGATGCTATGGAGAAATTATTTTTAGAGCTGAGGAACACATGAGAACATATTGGGAAATGTGCCCTGAATTTAGAATAATGCAGGTACTTTGGTTAAAGCTCATTCTCTTCCACACCTTCTAGTTTCAATTGAGAAATATAAATAAGGATACATTCAAACACTAAAAGTAAAGTTAGAGGTTTTTATGGATTAGGTAATATTCTTCAAACCCTCTAAGTTAGAGATTTCCTGGTATAGCTGAATTGTAGAATGAGGTTTTTGTTCTAAATGTAAGGTTTGGGTTTTTATAATGGACAATCTTATAGCTGAACTGAACAGCAAAGGCTCATTTCAAATTGTTTGCGGAAGAAACATCCACATTTCCCTTTGCTGTGCTATAGCCTTGTCTGTAGGTCAGTGTGTACCAGTTCATGCCTGACTTTCCTTGGTCTCCCAGTTCAGTGAGCTTAGAGGGGTAACTAGAGAAAGGATGGGGATTGAAACGATCTATCCTGTTTCACGCAGGTGAAAAGGAGGCCACTTCCCCTTAGAGGAGTCAGCAGGCATGTGGTGGTCAGGAGAATGAACCTCCTGGACCCCTGACTGCAGACAGCACAACTGAACAATCGCTCCACTTGCTCTGCTTCAAAAATCCATCACTGCATTTGTGCCCACGTCTCATTTTCTAAACCTCGTTCCTAGCTAATGCCTGCATGTCGCAAGAATACAGAGCTCCATTTGGGGGAGACAGAGGACTCTCATGGTGGCTCGAGGCAGGCTTTATGCCACCCTCTTTGAATTTTCTTAGACATGACCTGCATTCTTTTGTTCTTTGGAGACAAGGTTTCATGTCGCCAATGCTGACCGTGTAGCTGAGAATTACCTTGAACTCCTGAATCCCCCGCCTCTAAGGGCTGAGACTGCAAATCCTCAGCATTATGCCTGGTTAGAAATTGTGTATTCTAAGACTACCTTTCCTCTTCCCTTTGGCCCTCTCACTTCCTACTTTGCTCATCTCTCCCTCTTTTCTCCCTTCCTCCTGCTTACCCTCTTTTCCTTCTCAGGGCTCAACCCGAGCACTTTGGTGGTCTCTCTCCACCATACAGCTTCTTCTTTCTCCTTCCCTCTTCCACGTATTGCCCCAATAAATCTCTTTTCTTTCTAATCCTGTCTTGTTTTCTGCTTCCCAGAGGACCTGGATGAAGTCAAGGAATAAAGACATAGGCTAGCCACAAGCCCCACACATAGACCCTTATGAAATGATTTTGGGAAGGACACAACTTGCTGAATTTGCTCTTATCAAATCAAAAGTTATTCTTCGTGACTAAGAGAGAAACTGGATCTTATAAGCGTATTTCTCAAAT
The DNA here is from genome assembly GCA_902168325.1 of Peromyscus nudipes. NCBI lineage: Eukaryota > Metazoa > Chordata > Mammalia > Rodentia > Cricetidae > Peromyscus > Peromyscus nudipes. The sequence goes on along the minus strand of CABHPH010110670.1, from coordinate 882 downwards.
TAAAACTGGTGAAGAAGTTCTAGTACACTATAGGCAAGTAATTACGTAGCATAAAAACAAAATAAACTGCTAAAAAAGACATGAAATACATTTATGATTAAAAATAAACTGACATAAAATTATCCTATAAAGTTACAGTAATAGATTCTAAATCTGTAGTTTTTGTCTACAGTTGTCTGATGGCAGACAGACTGGTGGCAGTTCTCAGCCTGGCACTGTTCTACATACCACTCTCTGAGTGGCTCTGGACTGTTGTGCATCAATTTGGATGATTCAAATGTTCAAAATTCAAGCTGCCAACTTTCTGTTTCTTGGGGCTTTGAGGTTTCCACATGATAAGGACTGGTTTGAGGAGGTCAGTAAATTGCTGACTGTGTTGGAGGGAAATGGTCTACTTAGTTGTAGGCTTCAGAAGGCTTTGGATACAGAGAAAAAGGTGGTTTGTGGTTGACCACAGGCATATTTCTTAGTCTTTCAAGCTTCATTGAGAGTTGGTGCATCAGACCCTCTTCAGTTTCTAGCAATTCCAAAGCCTGTGTGGGGCACTTTGATGCTGGATGCTTTCCTGTTTATCCAGATTCCAAAACAGGCGGCTCCCCTGTAGCGAGAAATCAGGGAAATATATTCAGTGACCCCTCAGACTTGAGTGAATCCCAAGTCTATGCAGGAAAGCTTACAAAGTACATGCTTCCCTCACTTCTACTTTGGATTTTTGAAGTTTATTTATGTGCTAAACACAGTTTCTACAAACATACAATTTTGACCCTCCACCTTGTGGTTAACAAGAGTTAGAAGCAGAAACATACGGAGACGTACTGATAATTTTAGAGCATTAAGGTGGTGTGCTTGCAAAGACAAAGACAGAAGCATCTTTTGCTTCCC
>CABHPH010110669.1:29663-40206 GCA_902168325.1 Peromyscus nudipes | reverse complement strand
GGAAGGAAGGAAGGAAGGAAGGAAGGAAGGAAGGAAGGAAGGAAGGAAGGAAGGAAGGAAGAATTGATACAACTTCCTCTCAGGACTTTGGAACTTGGAGAGTGCTGCCAGTTACATGCTTGAGATGGGACAGAGAGGGCATAGGTTGAACTTGGAAGCCCCTGACTTTCCTGTGGCTTCTGCAACATTGGTGCCCTATTGAACAAGTGGGGGCTTCTCTTCAGGCTTCCCTTCTTTGCACACTAGGACTCTGGGCTCCCATGCTCAGCTTTGCAGTCTGTGAGCTAGTCAGGTTCTGCCATCCACCAGTCAGAGTTTCTCCAGGTCAGACTTCCTGGAGGTCTCTCAGATTCTAGCTGGAGAGGAACTTCCAGGTGGGAGTATCGGGAGCAACCAGAGCACTGGGACCTGTACCTGTGGAACATCTTTCTTAAGATTTTCAAGATTTTGAAGTGCTAAAGTATTAATCACCCTGCTGGAGGAATGCACTTCAGTGTTCCTGGTTCCACATCAGGGGCTGGCAGAGAGGTGGTTCTGGAGGTTGATCTGCTTGCTGACCGAGGCGCAGCACTTTCCTCTGCAATGTCATTCCCAGCCGATGAGGCCTGCTCCAGGCCACTGAGGGCAGGGCTGTGTGCTTCACTGCCCAGATAGAGCCTCGTGGAGTCTGCATGCTTCAACTTGTGTTGAGCATGTTGAAGCATGTCCAACACTCCTACTCTCTACAATTGCCTCCTTGGGCTGTCTCTCACACAGGAACTGTGGCAGATTAAATTCTAGCTCCCTGGTTTGTGTGTGTTCCTTGTTCCCAGGGCTCAGGGAACTTGGTTTTAACAAAAGATTCCCTCTCTTAATGGCCCCCAACTACAGTGCTCTGACTGACACAGTGGCATGATGGAATGGCTCTCCACTGACTTGCCTTCTGAAGGAAGCACTATTTTATCAACTTGATTGGAGGTTTGTGAGAGCTGTGAGCTTGCTCTACACCACTGGTTCTCTATCTGTGGCTCACCATCCCTTGGAAGTTGAATGACCCTTCCACAGAGGTCCCTAAGCCCAATGGCAAACACAGACACTTACATTACAGTGCATAATGGTAGGAAAATTACAGCTATGAAGTAGCAACGAAAATAATTTTATGGCTGGGGGTCTCCACACCCTGAGGAACTGTATTCAAGGGCCACAGCCTGAGAACCACTGTTCTAGGACTGCCGGTCTCTTCTTCACAAGAGATGCCCGGCTAACTGTTTGAATGAGGCTTCCACTTCCCTTCCGGGCTGTGGAGCTGCACAGCGGCAGCTGAGGCTCAATGGGCTTATTCCTTTTCCGTGAGTCATTCATCCTCTTCTCAGCCGTGACAGTTTTATGTCACTGCTTTTGTGGACTTCTGAAGCGCTTCCTCTAGCTCTCTCCGGAACAGTCTATTGTTTCTCACTCTCCTCTTCTCATTAACTGGATCCATAGAGGAAGCTTCTAGCCTGTCATCATTTATTTAGAATGTTTTCATACAATATTCTTTTGTTTTCTTTTTTTGTTTTTTTACTTTTATTGATCTTTTTGTGGTTTCACATCATGCATTCCGATCCAACTTATCTCCCCATCCCCTCGCATCCACCCTCTGCCCTTGCAAACTTCTCCCAAAATGAAACCAAATTTAAAAGAAAAAACAAAAACAAAACAAAACAAAACCAAAAAAGAAAAGAAAAGAAGAATGTGGTCATGGAAGCTGTTGAGGCATACACAGCTGACCCTTTAGTCTGCTCATTTTTACTTATAAGTGTTCATTGCCACAAGTCATTGGCCTGGCTCGAGGCTTCTGATTTCTGCTACACCCCTAATAATGAGTCTCACTGGGGCTCCTCTTGGATATCCTGTTGTCCTCTGTCATGGATATCCTGTTGTTTTGGATCTGTAGGTTCGTCTCCTTCATATGCTCCAACAGTTTATAGATTCAGTGGATGTTGGGGTGGGCCACCTCATAGCCCTGGTTCTGGGCCTGGGTGGCAACTGGGTTAGTCAGCTTGCTAGCTTTCCCTCATTACCACTACCCAGATAAGCTCTTCAGCACTGCCTCAGCCAGAGCAGCCTACAGCAAGGAGCCAGGCCAGTTCTCCTGTTCAGATCCAGGTCCCCCTCACTCAATCATCAGGCTCTATTGCTTTTCCCAGGCAAGATACACGGCCCTCTCTCCCAGTTGCTGTAGGGGATATGGGGGCAGAGGAGGGGGTCAGGTCTCTTGCTCTCACACCCTCAGGGCTAGCTCACCTGCATCCCTGACAGCAGGGTCAGCTCTAGTGTGCTGCCCAGATGGGAAGCTGAGGCTGCGTCCTTGTGCACTACAGCTGGTGAGGGTCAGGGCTAGCTCTCTCACTCTTGTGACCCCAGGGTCAGCTCTCTACAGCAGCTGGTAATGGGTGAGGCGGGGGAGAGCATCTTAATCTTGGTAGCCAAGGGGGGATCAGCTCTCTTGCTCTCACGTCATCAAGGTTGGCTCACTTGTGTCCCCGGCCCCAGGGTCAGCTCTGATGTGCTTTCCAGGTGAGGTGCACACCTATATGACAAATGGGGCTAGGTAGGGCCAGCTCACCTGCTGCAATATTCAGCAAGGGCCAGGACCAGTCATCCCAAGGTTAGTGAAGGGTGGGGTCAGCTCAACACAGTACGGTCCCAATGACCCCCATGCTAACACAAGTCATGGACATCAATACAGACCTGTGATAGGACCATCAATACAGACATGGCCCTAGGCAACAGCCCAGGCCTGGATGTCACCATAGTCTCAGGTGGCAGTACAAGCCATCCAGACTGGGATGGCCCCCTCAACAGCATGGTCCTTGAACACCAACATATCCTCAAGTGGCAGTCTAGACCCCCAGCATCTGCATCGTCTTTGATGGTCTCAGGAGCCACAGACATCAACACAGACCCTAGATGCAGCAGGGCTATGGACCTAGACATGGCCCTCAGCCACAGCCATGTTCCTGACAATACCTTGGCCCCAGTTGACAGCCATGGCCACCCACATCAGCCTGGCACCAGCAGTGACACAGTCCTCAGACACCAACAGGATCACAAGTTTCGGCCCAGACCTCAGGCATTCACATGGGCCCTGGCAGCAACATGGGCCAGAAGCATCAACATAGACCCCAGCCTTGGCAGGACCATGGACCCAGACATGGTCCTCAGCAGAAGCCCAGGCCAGGTTGTCACTATGGCCCCAGGTGACTGTGTAGGCCACCCAGATTGGCATGGCCCCCATGGCCATGAGGCTCTGGGACACAAAGTGGCCCCACCACAGGCCTCCATATAGCCCCTCAGGAACAACAGGAGCCACAGACATCATCACAGGCCCCCTTGGCTGCTCCAGAGGCCTAGATCAAGACCTGGCCCTTGGTAATAGTCCAGGCCCAGACATCTCCCTGGACTCAGCTGGCCACCTGGCCATTCATATCAGCCCATTTCTCACCACCCTCACCTCTCAGATCCACCTCTTGCCCCGGCCCACTTTCTCCCTCTCTTCCACCTCCCCACCCTGTACTCTCTTACTACAATGGTGCCCAATAACCCAGCATCAGGGCTCTTGGTTGGGTCACAAGTGGCACTTGGTTGAGTACTGCCTGCTCCAGCCATATGGATGGTGTGGAGCTATTACCTTTCTCTTTCCCATGCCTGGGCCTAGAGACCTCGAGCAGCACTTGGTATGATGGTACCTGATTGCCCAGCTCTAAAGGCACCAGGCTAACTCCTGGTGGGGCCGGCAGCTCCTGGTTGGCTGTGGCCCCCACAGACCCAAAAGCCTGGGGGGCACCATCTGTGTCCATCACCAATTCAGGTCCAGGTGGGGCCAGTCTATTTTGAAAACTGCCTTAGTCAGAATTCTCTAGAGGAGAACATAGTGTGTGTGTGTTTGGGGGGTGGGGTGGGAGTTATTAGAATGACTTACAGGCTGAGCTCCAACTAATCTAAAGATGGCTGTCTACCAATGGAAGATCCGTGTACCTAGCAGTTGTTCAATTCACAAGGCTGGATGTCTCAGCTGGTCTCCAGTACACACCAGAATCCCAAAGAGGTAGGTTCTAAAGCCAGTGAAGGAATGGGACTGGAGAAAACGTTTGACTACACACACATACACACACACACACACACACACACACACACACACACACACACACACACGTATGAAGACCTTTAAAGTTAGCTGTCACTCGGTCATATTCCCGTCTCATTTTTTTTTTTTTTTTTTTTTTTTTTTTTTGGTTTTTCAAGACAGGGTTTCTCTGTGTAGCTTTACGCCTTTCCTGGAACTCACTCTGTAGCCCAGGTTGGCCTCAAACTCACAGAGATCTGCCTGCCTCTGCCTCTCGAGTGCTGGGATTAAAGATGTGCGCTACCACTGCCCAGCTATATTCCCTTCTTTACCTTGCACTTTCATCCCACTCTCCATTTAATCTTCCTATTCTAGTTTCTCCATTATGTCTTTATACCACTATATACTATTTACTCTTCCTTGGAAGATACCCCCAACCCTGATCTCTTACTAACTGCCTAACATCTTCGATTATATGTATTGAAGCACATATGTCTAAAGCTTAAAAGCTAACATCCACATATAAGATGTGTTTGTCATTTGGGGTCTGGGTTACCATACTCAGGGTAATTGCTTCGAGCTCCATCCACTTCCCTTCAAGTTTCATTTTTCTTAATAGCTGAATATTATGCAAATGTTCCATATTATCATTAGCCATTCATTAGTTGATGGATATCAAGACTGTTTCTAATTTCTGATTATTATGAATAGAGCAGCAATGAGCACAAATGAGCAAGAATCTATGTAGTAAGATGTGCAGTCTGGTTATATGCTTGAGTGGTATAGCTGAATATTGTGGTAGCTTGGTTTTCAGCTTATTGAGGAACCTACACACTGATTTCAATGGGGGATGTACCAGTTTGCACACCCCTCAGCAATGACTAAGTCATCCCCTTTCCTTAAGTCACCAGCATGAGCTATCATTTGTTTTCTTGATCTTGATCATTCTGACTGGGATAGAATGAAATCTCAAAGGAGTTTTAATCTGTATTTCCCTCACAGCTTTGGATGTTGAACATTTTTAAGTGATTTTCAGTCATTTATGTTTCATCTTTTGAGAACTCTCTGTTCAGTTATATATCCTATTTTTTTTTTGTTTTTTTGTTTTTCGAGACAGGGTTTCTCTGTGTAGCTTTGCGCCTTTCCTGGAACTCACTCTGTAGACCAGGCTGGGCTCGAACTCGCAGAGATACGCCTGCCTCTGCCTCCCGAGTGCTGGGATTAAAGGCGTGTGCCACCACTGCCCGGCTATATATCCTATTTTTAATTGGGTTATTTATTTTATTGATACTCAGGGTTTAGTTTTGTTCTTTTGGGGTTTATTGGTTTTTTTGGTTTGTTTGTTTGTTTGTTTGTTTGGTTGGTTGGTTGGTTGGTTGGTTGGTTGGTTGGTTGGTTAGTTTGGTTTGGCTTGTTGTTATTGCTGTTGCTATTTTTCCCTTCTTTATATATTTTAGATACTAACCCTCTACCAGATGTATAATTTATAAAGATTTTTTTCCCATTCAGTGGGCTGCTGCATTGCTTAATGATGGTGTCCTTTGCTGTACAGAAGCTTTTCAGTTTCATGAGGTCCCATTTACTAATTGTTGGTGTTAATGCCTGTGCTATTGGTATCCTGTTCAGAAAGTTCTTCCTGTGTCAAAGAGTTCAAGAAATCAATTATATTTTTATAAACAAACAGATGATTTATTTAACGTATTTAAAATACAGTTGAGAGCATGTTGAGTAAGTCAATTATTGTAAGAGCATCAAATAAGATTCATAGTAGCATACATAATGTTTGGGCAAATATGAAAGCCTCCTCTTCCTCCTGTTCAGCTCGGTGTCATCTCTGTGACATCCAAAAGCCAGTTGTCTGGTGATCCCAGTAAATAAAATGCAAAAATTGTGATGTAATTGTCTAAGTCTTCATCAAGATGCATGAAGCTCCAGCTCCAGCAGGCATGTTCTTACATGGACTTCTTCTCAAGAATAGCTCCATCTAGTATCTACTTATGAATGAGTACATACCATGTTTGTCCTTCTGAGTCTGGGTTACCTCACTCAGGATGATATTTTCTAGTTCCATCCATTGGCCTGTAAATTTCATGATGTCATTGTTTTTTTACTGCTGAGTAGTTCCCCATCATGTATATGCACCACACTTTCTTTATCCATTCTTTAGTTGAGGAGCATCTAGGTTGTTTCCAGGTTTTGGATATTATGAATAACGCTGCTATGAATATAGTTGAGCATGTGTCCTTGTGGTATGATTGAGCATTCCTTGGATATGTGTAAAGCAAAGGAAAACCAGACTGTAACCTACAGCTCTAGAGAAGCTAGCTAACAAGGAGGACTCTAAGAGGGATGAATGGATCGCCCTGGGAAGGGAAAATAGATGAGATCTCCATGAGTAAACTGGGGATGAGGGGTGGGAGATAGAGGGTAGGAGATGGGGGATGAGAACATAAGGGAATGGGATGGTCGAGCTGAAACAGGACTGGAGTGGGAAAGCAATGAAAGAGATACCATGATAGAGGGAGACATCATGGGGACAGGGAGAAACCAGGTGCTAGGGAAGTTCCCAGGAATCCCAAGGATGACCCCAGCTTAGACTACTAGAAGTAGTGGAGTGGGTACCTGAACTGAACTGGCTTACCCCAGTGATCAGATCAGTGAATACCTTAACTGTCATCTTAGAGCCTTTCTCCAGTAACTGATGGAAGCAGATACAGAGATCCACAGCCAAACACCAGGCAGAGCTCCAAGAGTCCAGTCAAAGAGCGAGAAGAGGAATTCTATGAGCAAGTACATCAGGATCATGATGGGGAAACCTGCAGAGACGACCAAACTAAACTAGTGGGAACTCATGAAATTTGGATCAACAGCTGTGGAGCCTGCATGGGACTGGGCTAGGCCCTCTGCATAGTGAGACAGTGGTATAACTCTATCTGCTTAAGGGGCCCCCTGGCATAGGATCAGAATCCATCCTGGTGCATGAGCAGGCCTTTTGGAGCCCAGTTCTATGATGGGGCACCTTGCACAGCCTTGATGCAAGGGGAGGGCCATGGACCTGCCTCTAGTAAGTGTACCTCCCCATGGGAGGCCTTACTTTCTTGTAAGAGGGAATGGGGGGCCCAGGCAGTGGTGGTGCACACTGGCAGAGCCAGGCAGATCTCTGTGAGTTCAATGCCAGCCTGGTCTACAGAGTGAGATCCAGGACAGGCACCAAAGCTACGCAGAGAAACCCTGTCTCAAAAAACCAAAAAAAAAAAAAAAGAGGGAATGGGGGGTGGGTTGGGAGGGGGAGGCTGGAGGGGCAGGGGGAAGGAAGAGGGGGATCTTTGGTATGTAAAGTGAATTTAAAAAATTTCTTAATTAAAAAAAAAGAATAGCTCCAATTCAGAACAGGGGCAAACAATCCAGACATTTGAGGATGTGGAGCAAGTTATCTTGAGAGTAATAGAGTTCCTAAGGAGAAAGATTAAATGCAGATACCCTGTTAGTTCATGGACTCAAGTAGGAAACAGCCCTACATCAGGGGAAAATCTATATCTGTACTTAACAAAGATGATATCAGATATGAACGATTAGGTTTATGGTATGGGGATGGTAGGTGGTTATGGGCAAAAAATGTCTTTAAAATCAAATGTCCTAAGTAATCAGCTATTCTACTTCCATTTGTCCTTCCAGCATACTGCACAGAGATCCATTATAGATTATCAGCCAATGAATTATACATGCTATAAATGATGTTTAATAAAAAGAATTTCTTATCAGCCTATCATGATTGTGTGCATATATGTTCCTTCATTATGCAAGTAGTTGATTTGTGAGATAAAAATTATTCATGACTTGTTGTGCAATAGCATGCAGGAGCCAGTTTACTGGGAAGAATAAGCATCATCAAAAGCATAAGTATTCACTGAATTACAGAGTCAGGAAATATTACAGCATAGCAAAGTCCATCACCTACTTCTGCATATAAGGAAATTCTATCCTAATGGACTTCGTTCACATCTCAGGAAGATTCTTGAATAAGGAAGAACAGAATATAGAGACCAAGTAGTATAAAATACATCTGATTGCCTGTGTATACATGCTCCATAAACATGTGCAGTATGGATTCTGTTTGCCCATTAACACTTTCTTCACTTAGACCCAACGGGCAGAGAGGAAGGTCCTTCAGGTATGTCTCCAGGATTCATGTTGACCCTTGGTGCCATTTTTTTTTCAGATGTCAGGATTTCCAGCTACAGAAAACCTTGAGTAAATAGCCTTGGATACATATTGTTTAAGCTGGAGTCATACTACCCAGACATCATCAAAAGATGACTGCTACTATTGGGCCTCTCGTCACCAGGAGAACGTGCATTCTCACTGAGCCAATGCAGGTAGACATCACCCTTTCGCTTAAGGTGAAAGAAAACAATATCTAGACAGGAATCACAGAAACAATACAATTAAAAACTGCCACAAGATCCCAGGGTTATGAAAGTTCAGAAGTTCGTTGTAATTTACTAGGCCTTATGATTCTGACAATTACCACTTGGATCACAGAGGCACCTACACAACCTACTAAGAAGACAGAGAGTAATTTAGATTAGTAATCATTTCATTTTTCTTACAGTCTCTAGAGCTAGTGTTATTTGGAAAGTCTTAATTGTCTCAGTGGGGCACATCCAATTATTTGAAAGTGAATCCTGCAGTCGTTAGTGCCACACTGTTATCATTTCTATTTTCTAAGACAACCTTGGGAGAAAAACACTTTTATGTGGGGATATATTTAAAAATGGATTCCCATTTTAAAAACTGGCCCCCAACCTTTCGTTGGTATCTTAGTCATGGTTTCTATTGCTGTGACAATATACCATGACAAAAAGCAACTTGGGGAGAAAGAAGTTTATTTCATCTTACATTTCCAAGTAACAGCCAGTCATTGAGCTAAGCCAGGGCAGGAACTTGGAGACAAGGAATGAAGCAGAAGCCATGAAGGAACACTGCTTTTTTGCTTGCTCCTCATGGCTTGCACAACCTTTCTTGTGCCCAGGGCCACCAGCCTAGGGATGGAATGACCCCCAATAGGCTGGGCCCTCCAAAATCAATCACTAATTAAGAAAATGTCCTACAGGCTTGCCTACAGCCAGGTCTTACCAAGACATGTTCTCAATTGAATTTCTCTCTCAGACGACTCTATCTTGTGTCAAGTTGACATAAAACTAGCCAGCATGGTGAGTTTTGATCACAAGAGTGAGAAGATTCATTATTCACAGCATTTTTATCTTGTGGACCTTAATAATCTTGACATCTAAATGACTGGACAGAGCACATAGCATTGAGAGAGAAAGAGGAAGAGAGAAGGGAAACATGGGAGACACGGGAGATAGAGGAAGGAGAAAGAGAAAGAGAGTCTACATGTGTAGACATTTTCATTTTCAAAACTGATTAAGATCTATTTCTGCTAAGCTGAACGTGATGACTCATGCATTTAACCCCAGCACTCAGGAGGCAGATGCAGGCAGATCTCTAAGTTCAAGGCCAGCCTGGTCTACAGAGAGAATTCTAGTACAACCAGGGATACACAAAGTAACCCTATCTCAAAAATAAATAAATAAATAAATAAATAAATAAATAAATAAATAAATAAATCCACTTCATTAACTTTTGTGTTCTATAGCCAGGTTATCTCACCTCTCTGAGCCAATGTTTCTTTATAGGCAATATTGATATAAAATGGAGTTTTTCTCCTTAAGTTTTTTTGTATTTCTGAAGGTCACACAAGAAAAATGTGAAGAATTATATAAAGTATATAAAGAGATACACATAAATATGCTGCTATTAACAGCAGTCATTTCTTCTAGGAAAGAAAACAGTGAGAAAATAAAACCATCTAATTCCTCAGACTCCATCTTATTTCAGGATACATTGCCATACAATATGTGAATGTGAACATGACCAGTATATTACAGGAAAACATTACCACAGACTTGATACAATGGACTGAGGTTCTATTAAGATTGTTTCTAACTGCTCATGCTACCAACTACATGTAGTATGAACATTTTTATTGCATCTGTATTTGAAATGTATGCATATAAACAGAAATGGGAAAATAATATATGCAAAAGGAAATTGGTTGCCTCAGTAAGACATTATTTTTATAGCTTTTTAAAATTTTCTTATATCCCATTATTCTGATAATTTTTCTTTTTAGTGGTGATTTTCATTACTTTACACTGCTCAATATTCTGTGTTTTTCAGTAAAGATAATATTTTGTCAGGTATTCACCAACTAGAGTTTACTGTTTCAGAATTTCATGGGTACTGTATTTACATCAATTTTCACCATTCTCTCCCCCTCCAATTTCTCCTATGGCCCCCCTCCTCTCAAATTCATGACCTCTTCTTCTATAATTACTGTACACACACACACACACACACACACACACACACACACACACACACACACACACA
>CABHPH010110669.1:0-29653 GCA_902168325.1 Peromyscus nudipes | reverse complement strand
ACACACACACACACACACACACACACACACACACACACACACACACAATGTATATATAAAAACAGCCTAATGAGGCCATTTGGTGTTACTCATATGTGTATGTTGAGAACTGATATCTTAAGATTGGGTAACTTATCAGAGGGTTCACCCCTGGAAAAGATCAGGTATCCCTCTCTCAGCAGCTATTAATTGCCTATAGCTCTCCATCTAGAGGGAGGACCTTGTAGGGCTTTCCCCATCCACACTGAGATGTCAACTCATTGTGAAGGTCTTGTTTGGGTAATCATATTATTGAGAGGTCATGAGTACAGCTTTTCTGTGATATATAGAAGACACCATCTCATAGCAGACACACTGGTTCTTAGGAACTTTCTGTCACATTTTCCATAATGTTCCCTGAGCCTTAGGTGTGGTTGTGCTGTAGATATATCAACTCAGGTTGAGGATTCCATAATCAGTTGTTCTTGGCATTTTGGTCAGTTGTAATGGTCTCCATCTGCTAAAAAGAAAAAAGAAGAAGGAGGAGGAGAGGAAGAGAATGAGGAGGAGGAAGAGGAGGAGGAGGAAGAGGAGGAGGAAGAGGAGGAGGAGGAAGAGGAGGAGGAGGGGGAGGAGGAGGAGAAGCAGTTTCTTTGATGAGAGGTGAGAGCTACCTGTGTCTTTGAGTGTAAGAATAGGTATTTAGAATGCAGTTAGAAGTTGTGCTGGTTTAGCAAAGTGACAGCAGCAGGTTCTCTTTAGAGTCCCTGACCTCACCAGACACAGGAAATTGGCTAGGTTTATAGTACCAGTCATGAACTCCCTTCTGCCGAGTGGACTTGAAGTCCACTTAAACAGTTGTTGGCTGCCCTCAAGGTAGAAGGGCCACTACTGCACGTTGAGGAGTATCTTGCCAAGCTACTCAGTGTTGAGGTTCACAGATTTTATAGTGAAGTAGGATTGTTGATTTCTTTAGACACAAGAGTGCCAGTTTGAATAATGCCTCCAGACACTATGAGAACTAGTTCTTAGGGTAGAAGCTTCCAGAGGGATATCTTTTAATCAAATGTCATAGTAATTCAAAGCAGTCATCAAAATTATTTTATCCCCTGAGTTTTATCCTACATTTCTTCTGGTACAACAGCCTAGAAAATAATGTCTTTGTGAAAGCCAAGGATAAGGTAGAGGACCACACTGAAGAAATGAGAAAAGAAGGAAAAAATAAATGGGAAATAGAAATGAGAGAAAAAAAACTCACATGAAAAAATATAAATGGCCAATATGGGGGGGGCAACATCTTTAGCAATGAAGCAACTGCAAATCCAAACTCTGCAGAGATTTCATTTCACCACAGTCACAATGGGCATCTACAAAAGAACAAATAATAGTAGGAGTCCAGGAAAGGAGCCTAGAGAGATGACTCAGCATCTGAAAACAGTGACCAACCAATATCTGATTTGACTCAAGGCCTACTCCATGAGATGAAACCGATACCTGAGACTGCCTTGGTGACTAAGAACCAGAGACAAGATAGTCCAGGAACATAGAGTAAAACCAAATACTACTGTTCTGAAAAAAAAAAATCAGTGGTGAGTGGCTTCCTGGTAACCTTCTGCTAGACTCATAGCCCAGTGCTTTGCTCAGCCACCACCAGAGAAGCTTCCTCCTGTGGCAGATGGGAGAAAATACAGAGACCCATATCCAGATATTATACAGAGAATGGGACCTCGGAGTACTCAATCCTAAGTGGGATGTCTTCATTCTAACCCTCCCCGTAGGGCTCAGGGAACCCTGCAGAAGAGGAAGTGGGGATGCAGGACACCGAGGAAACGAGGTGATCTAAATAAACAGGATCCAGGCACACATCAGCTCACAGAAACTGAGGCAGCAAGCACAGGGCCTTAACGGGTCTGCAGCCCGCAACGGATAGAGTCCTACAGCCTGAAAGGAGAAGTGAACTCAAGCCCCCATCCTTAACTCAGAAGCAATCTCCAATTGATAACCACTTGCAAATGAAAATTTAGTTTCCTCCAAAGGAATCTCACTGGGAAAACAAACTACTCTTAAGGGTAGGTTGCCTGCCCAGCAGTAGACGGCCAACAGGAAACAAACTCAGTGGCATCATTGGAAGTTCTTTGTCTCATGTCATGTTAGAACTTTTCTGTATTTGGGGGTTTTTTATCTTATTTTGTTGTTGTTTTTATTTTTATTTTGGAAGTTTCCCATCTCATGACATGTTAGGGCTTTTCTGTATTAGGGGTTTTTTTCATCTTATTTTTTAGTTTTTATTTTTATTTTATTTATATATTTTTCTCTCTTTTTATACTACAGGTCCTTTGCATATATATTATGGCTTTCAGTTTACTGGGTTTTTGGGGTTTTTTTTAAGATTTATTTATTTATTATGTATACAGTGTTCTGGCTCCATGTATGCCTGCAGGCCAGAAGAGGGCACCAGATCTCATTATAGATGGTTGTGAGCCACCATGTGGTTGCTGGGAATTGAACTCAGGACCTTTGGGAGAGCAGTCAGTGCAGTCAGTGCTCTTAACCTCTGAGCCATCTCTCCAGCCCCAGTTTACTGTTTTTATGGGATTCCTGAATGTGGGAAGAAGTGTGTCTCTATGTCTCTATCTGCTCCTTGTGCCTTCTTTTGCCTCTTTTCCTTGTTTGTTTATTTTGTCCTTTCCCAGTGTGTTGGTTTTTATTTTATTCTTTTTTAATTATCCCCTAGAAACCTGTATGTTTTCTAATAAAAGACAGAAAAGGAATAGATCCAGTGGGAGGGGATGTGAGGAGAAACTAGAAAGAGTAGAGCGAAGGGAAAACATCAGCAGGACCTATTATGTAAGAAAAAATTCTATTTTCTTTTTTTTTATTTAAAAACATTTCTTTACTTTTACATATCAACCCCTGTTCCACCTCACAAAAGGGAAACAGAAAAGGTGTACGCACCCCTTTATGTGCTGCCGAATTTTATGTTGCCATGTCTAACTTTGATATGATAGTGTTTGCTTCATCTATCATATTTTGCCAGGTTTGGTTGCTTGTTCTTTACTAATGGAAACATTAGGGGAGTGGATTCCAAGGGGAGAGGGGTGGGGAGTAACTGGGAGGAGAAGAGGCAGGGAAACTATAATCAGGATACAGTGTATGAGAAAAGAATATTTTCAATAAAAGAAAAAAATGGGGAAAAACACAGAAGGAAAAGTATTTGGAGACAGTTTTCTTGGTTCCCAGGAAAAGGCATTTAAGGAGTTTTTGATCATCCCTCTGGATCCAAACCTAGTGCATACCATAGTTTTCTCCTCAAGGACTCCACAAAATGTTTTCTCTGACAAGTTACAAAGGCAATTCTGACAAGAAATGATTCTTACACCTTATGAAAGATAGTGGACTGAAATAACCCAGTATACCAGAGCATTTGTTTTTTGAGATTCAGAGCTTTAGTCTCCCTAGAAGCCTAATTAAATAGGCTTCTTTGAGAAACCACATTGAAGACCTGAGTTTCTACAACACACCCAAAATTTCTAATGGACATTCCCTTTTGTGGTGCCAATTAACTGAGCACTTATCCAAAAGACCTGGGGATTGTCTGCTTCACAGACTCCACCCAGTGTCAACTAACCCCAGCACACGTAGTTCTGATTGCAATATGGAACTCCTTTAGTTACCCCTGTCAAACACCTTTAAAGTCTATGATATCAGACTTTGCAACATGTAGCTCTCTCAAAGAACCTTTGCACAGCTTGGTTGCTCCAACGCCTACTGTTCCAAGGTCAAGGGTCAAACCAACAGACAAAGGATTCCATGGCAGTTTGTTGCTCTGACAACGGTCTGCCCTTTATATAAGAATGGTAAAGGGAGGAAGTCATCTTTTCTGCTCTACAGGTTACTTCAGCTTTTGCCTCTGTTGCTGTCTGTGGCCACACCTTTGCAGTCCGTGAACGTTCAGATTTCGTCCTTCTTCCTGTGACTGATCAAAGAAAAGACATGTGAAACATTGGTGATAGCCTCCGATAGAAATTTTTATCCACAATGATGCATCTCCCAAATAGAAGTATCCAGAGTGTCAACATAGTCTTCTCCTCTGGGGCCATAGTCATGCTGGTAGTAGGAATAATCATGGAAAACTGGGTGGAACTGATTCCTAAAATAAGAAAGGATAAGACTACCCACAGTCCATGGCTGGGTTGCTGTCCTGCTTTGTGGCCTGAAGGTCAGAACTATACTATGGAAAGTGGTGGGTGGAGAGGAAATTTTCATGGTTCCTTGACTTTCATCATCTGATCAACTTACCCATTATTCCTGGGAGCAACTTTCTCAGGTCACAATAAATCCATTTGCAAACATAACATAGTGGAGGAAAACTAAAATTTCACCATTTAGATTTTGGGAGAAAATATTAGGATCTCACTGGTTTAAGCACTGGACTTTTGATAAAACTGGTAAGTAGCAGTAGGGTTACTAGCACAACTGGACATGGGGGGTATGACAAAAATGACTGGACAAAAGGCAAATGGATTTTAGCATCCCTAAGAGAGAATGGGTGGAATAAGGTACTTAACCTATGAGTTATGAAAGATCTTACAAAAGCACTAAGTTTCTGCTGGGTCTCTCAGTTATCTCAAGCACACTGCCTCTTTATTCTTTACTCCTTTTCTCTCCTTTTCATTCTGACTTTTTCAGATCCTCATGAAAGTTTGACCTCGACAGTTGTGAAAATGAGTCGAGAAGAAATACCTGCCATTCTCTCAATACAGCTTCTGTTTCCCAACAGATAGCCTGGGGACGATAAGTAGCATGATGAGGATGAGTCTCAGCATATCCATCTATCTTAATTTGATCTTAGGTCTGCAGTTCACCTTTATGATTTCTCAAAATAAGTGTGTGCATCTCATAATTGGTTTCCTGAGTTTCTTCACAGGTAACAACTTCCTGGCTCCACTGGTATAGATGGAAGTTGCAATGGGCTTGTAGGTTCCACCTGTAATCCTTAAATTGCTAGTCTTTCCAGTTCTCTGACTGAAGGGTGTATATTGTTTCTGAGTTACATCTGTCACTAACTCATGATCACTCTATGAAATGGCTGTCCTGGAAGTGACAGTTTGGGAAGTAAGGTGAATGGGGGTGAAGATGTGACTAATGAGTTTAAATTTCTTGAGAAAAAAAATTTCTTTATTTTGGACAATAGGTTGCCTTTTGTTCTATGCAGTCACTGTGTATCATCACAAGCTAAATAAAGGTCAACAAACATACTTCGTTACTTACAAGGTCAAATGGATCGCTTTCACTGTCTACTTAGCCATCGCACTCTTTCTTGCCTGTGGTGAGTATCTCCAGGGCACTAGAAGAGAGATAGAAATCAGTTAATCCATACAGAGTGAAGTATGAAATAATGAAAATGGAAAATCAAGGAGAAGAGGCCAAACCCATGCTCTAAAAGGTGAAAAAAAATCAGTTGGACAGTCTAAATACAGTTCTTAGAAGCAGAA
The DNA here is from genome assembly GCA_902168325.1 of Peromyscus nudipes. Classification (NCBI taxonomy): domain Eukaryota; kingdom Metazoa; phylum Chordata; class Mammalia; order Rodentia; family Cricetidae; genus Peromyscus; species Peromyscus nudipes. The sequence continues at coordinate 24,179 of CABHPH010110669.1, read as the reverse complement.
AGCTGAAATTGGACATGGTAGGCTCTCCCTGCCTCTAAGAGCACTCCTCATCTTCTCCTTTTCAATATTTTTAGTACTTTACAACTTTAAGGGAGAGACAAACCATGAAGGTCACCACCAAGGATAGTGGCTGAGAACAAGGTTCAATTATGTTAGAGGGCCAGGGAGCCAAGGAAAAGAGTGTGGTGTCAAAGCAATTAGAAGACAGGCAGTATCAAAGCTGATAGGAGAGGGACCCACCAAGACAAGGGGTCCCCTTCTCCTTCCTTCTCCTGGGGAGTCTTTAAAATTTCATAAGAATTGCACCTCCTCAAATAACCCATATCGAAGCACATCTTCATTCAGAATGAACCCTCCACAGGTTACTGTGGATAATTCCACTCCCTCTAACTAAATCATTCTTCTCCAGGATGACTACAGACAGATAGGAGCTGGGAAGCATTCACAAGGCTCAGTGGTCAGAGTCTTCTAAGAATTTGGAAGGAAGTGGTCCCACACCTCTGCACAGTACACTAATCCTGCTCCCTTGTGTCTCTGTCCCTAGGTATCTTCTGTTTCATGCAGTGCACAAATAAATGTGCCTGCCTGAAATTCTGTATACCATCCAGCGACGTTAGTAGCAGAAGGCTGTCTGGGAGTTCAATCCAAGTTATTTCACTTCCAGAGCGCACCACAATGCCTCGCAGCATTGTCCATGTGCACCCCACGACCTCAAAGGATGATACCCTGCACAAATCAAATGTACAATCACGTCGTGTAACCTGGGCTCTATGACGTTGTAGTGTGTGTGTGTGTATGTGTGTGTGTGTGTGTGTGTGTGTGTCTCCAATAATTTCATCTGTATATGGCATTATGAATATGTATGAATGTATTGAGGTCAATGAAAATATTCCAAAAATGTCACTTTTTAAATCTTGGCCTGATAAACAATTAATTTCCTCTATATTTGTTATTAATGCAAAAACTTTAAATAAATCGTATTTGCTGCACTGTTAACTCTATAACAGTATAGAATACTTTTTTGTTTTACTGTGTAATATTTTGAACATATTGATGGGAAGACAAAGCAATATGATAAACACCTGTAGATACATCACTCCACTTTATGAAATTTTAACATTACATCCTTTCTTATTATTTCCACTATTTCTACTGGAAGACTTTTTTTTATTCAAACTGGCATTCCTCTAGACATTTTTCTAATCTCATCTTTATTTAGTATGATAAAACACTTTTCAGGATGGCTTGCTGGTGATTTTACATCATGAACTCATTTCTACCTCAATGCCTCTGGATAAATGATGTCCAACTAACCTTTCAAGTGTTTGGAGAAATTGTGTAGGTGTAGGACACAGTGGCAAACATAAGGAGGAAAAACAAGAGGAAGTTTATCACCTCTGTGAATCAGTAGCTATTCAGTTTTCCTATAGCAATGTGGCAACATCACATAATAGGTCAACGATGGCAGCGATTCCTGTTAGAGTAAGCACGCAAACATGAACTGAACTTCCCTAAAGACGCTTCACCTGTGTTAAAGGCAGGCTTCCACCAGGTAGCTAGAGCATCACATTATGTTGGTGGAGATACAGACTGTTTTAAGATAAGCACTAAACTGTTTGGGGCTATTGTACACCCCCATTAATCACTAGTTACACCAATGTTTGCATCAAGCTTAACATTTTTGAGACTATAAGGCAAATCTCACACACCGTATTAGTAAGTTACTTATAAAACATGATATACAATGAATAACTCAAATGTCTTGTCATACATATATGTATGTATATTTATAATACGCATTTATATATGTATTTTTAAACAAATTTCTTGAGAAGTCTTGTGGAGAAAGCATTGGTATGTTTCTCCTTGTTCTCTACAGTCTGCAGCACCAACCAATTGACTAAGCATCCTTTTCCCCCATTTCCCAACTCATTCTTACAGAGTCTCTCAAATAGATCTCAAACTGTATACTCTCATACTCTCTCTAGCCATTTGAAAAGCAGGCTATCAACAGTAGTGTAAAACAGCGGCTCTCTGTAGACATGTTTGAAACAAGTTGCGTCAGCCTCTGAGCACTGCTCACTGTTGTTTGTCATCTTCTCCTCGGTAGCTATCTAACTTGATGCATTGTTCTTTGACTGTATTGTTTTGTTTTCAATGACTGTTCTTTGATGTGTTGTTTTATAGCTGTTTTCTACTACTTAAGAGGACCAACGTATGACACTTGAACGGGGGATATTTTCATCTTCAAGTTTACCCTACTCCTCTTTGAGGTCATTTCCCAGGCTTGCTATCTAGGAAGTGATTTTTCCAGCAGCAGTTTTCATTTTTCTTATTACCTAATATATTGATTGTTTTAGGTACCAACTATGCCTTTTGAGCAAATGGTAGACATCACACCAAGCTTTGGGTGCTAGAGCTACATCACTGGAAAACCAAATATCGCAAAACCGTAGCTTTGCTATTCTCAGCCTGGTGAGAATAGGTGAAATCGGTACAGTTTTACTTTCAGGGCCATAAAAAAAAACACACAGACAAGAAGGAAGGGGTAAGATATTAAACATGATTTGAAGTTAGCAAGAGTATGACTGAAAAACATGGGAGAGAAAACAGGCAGCTAAGTGTGAATACAAATTACTCGACCTGCCTGTCAAGTCTTAGTATTAGTATGAAGAAGGAAGAAATGAATGTGAATTCTAATGCGTTTGCCCCATCTGTATTGTAGAGCATGCTGTTGTGCACCAGTAAATAGTGTGGACGTTTATTGTTTGGGCACAGAAACTTTGGAAAGGAAAACAATATTCAAATATTTGTAATGAAAAAACTTTTATTAGTGCCTAAACCTTATTTCAATATTTAGGATCCTTTAGGTTTTCATAAGAAGTTCTAGGGTACTATAATGCAGTAAATTGACTGAATAACTTTACTGTACAGTTCAAGAACCTAAAAGAGACACCATATCAAACCTCTCTACTCAGCCACACCCTTCACATCCTTCCCCAAGGTCTAGCTCGGTAAGTCTATCTTACTTTCTCTCCCACACACCATCGCCAAGCTCCCTGATCCAGCCCAGGCCCCACACCCTGTGCCCCAGCTTAGTGTGGCCACTGGTGCCTGGGCCCTCTCATTGTACATCCAACCTCTTCACCCAGCCAGATCTATTCCCACACTCCAAGTTTGGACCAGGATGCACACCTTTCACACCAGCTCAGTTTTATCTATCCACCTGACCACTCCAGAATCTAAGCCCAACCTAACTAAATATCCTTTCTTCTGCCACAACCTGTTCTGTCCATATCAGACATAGAACTAATGAAGTCCAGATGTCCAGATCTCATTGCAAAATGCAAACAATATTAAAGATCTCCCCTCCAAAACATACAAGTCCTGTAGAAATGCTTGCCCGTGAGAATTACATTGATGAACTACAGCACACAAAATTTAAAAGAACAGTCATAAACTTCATCAAAGAATTCAAGGAGTTTAAAAAAGACACAAAGAAACAACTCAATGAAATTAAAGAGAATCAGCTTAAGGAAAATAACCACCCAAGAAAATACAAACACAAGGATGATAGAATGATAAAGACAATCCAGAATTGAAAATGGAATTAAATAAGAGACAGAAACACTGATGAGTATTATGATATATCATGCAGGGGACCCTAGCTGGCCAGGCCAGGATATCCCACACATGCAGGGAAACATGGCAGGCAGATGCAGCAGTAGGCGACAGCAGGTGGACCACTGCATCCACATGGAGAGTTTATTATAATAGAGAGATGAAGAGAAAGATAGGAAAGAGGGAGGCAGGAAGAAAGAGAAGGGAGGGAAAGCAGAAGTGTGCACACCTTGTGGGAATGGAGAGAGAGAGGAAGCAAGAGAGGAAGGGGAGGGGAGTTTTCTTTGAAAAGAGGTTTTTACGTCAGGATGCAGCAGGGCTCCAAGGGGCGGGTTTCCAAGGGGCGGGTCAGAATACTAACGTTCCTCCATTCTGATTATTATAAAAAGGTGAGTTGTGAGTAGCAAGTGGGGGACCTAAGGCACTGAATTCCTGATACTGCTTCAAGCTGACATGGTGCAAAGTGGAGAGGGGGAAACCTGGAGTCCACGCACAATGCCGGGATCTCAGGCGTCTGTTCCTTGAGGGAGCTGAGAAGGCAGGTTGCAGCAGTGATGTTCCAGGAGCTTGAGGAATAGCACACCAAATCAGGAGTACAGAAGCCACAGCATCTGCTGTTTCTCTGGAGGTCACGTAGGAAGAGTGAATCTACAAAATATGCTCGAAAAATGGGTGGGGTCAGAAATGGTCTCTGAAGGTTGTTAGTTTTCATCAAACCAGATTTTTTGATACAGTAGCAGAACTTTTCCCAGGAACCTGCAGGTATCTGTAAGACAGCTGGAATAGATTTACATCATAGCAAAGGGGTTAAAAATCCATAGAAATTTAGGGACTCTTAAGAACCATTTGTAGTCAATGTTGCATTAGTTTATCAAAACTGCATCGAAAACTTTGGACCTCTGGAGTTATATTTGAAACCTGTACCATGAAGTTTGTGAATGAGGCATGCCTGTCTGTACTTTTAACAGGAAACTTATTAATGAGCTACGAAGGTGCTTGTAGTCTTGGGATTGGGGCTGTTAAACTGATACATCCTAGTCATCAAACACCATCAGATCTGAGAAGGATAAACTTAAAAAGAAGTGAGACAGCTTTCCTAACTTCATATAAACAAGCCAGGATATACTGAGAGCAGTCAATAGCAAAAAGTTATATTGGAATCTGTTCTGTGAGTTTATCTGATCTGGTAACAAGATAAATTGTGTCTAGACCTAGCCATAGAGAAAGAAAATTATGTTTGGCTGAACTAATCTACATCAGCCTTCAGCAAGTCCATGTGTCACAGGTTGAAGTCAGTAGTCAGTGCCTGGATGGCTGAACTAATCTACATCAGCCTTCAGCAAGTCCATGTGTCACAGGTTGAAGTCAGTAGTCAGTGCCTGGATGTGTCAGTCAGCCAAATGGAAGTCCACTGAAACAGATACAGACTAGAGACAGAGTTAAAATTTATGAACTTATTTGGAATTTTCAGGCCTGTAGTTTTGGTAATTGGAGACCAGGAGAGAGAAAAATGCCATCCTCAGGAATAGACTCATACCTATAGGTTTCCAAGGGGCAGGTCAGAATACTAACATTGGTTTCCAAGGGGTGAGTCAGAATACTAACAATGAGAACTCAAGCTGGATGAAGATGAAATTGAAAAGCCCAATAATTCAACTAGAAAATGAAAAGGAAAGCCTGACAAATAGAATGAGTCAAGCAGAAGATAGAATGCCAGGAACTCAAAAACAAAGTACCATTTAGACCAAATAAGGAAGGAATATGAAATTTCAAAAACAGGAAAGGGACATACAGGAAATGAAAAAGGACAAAACCTTTGAATTACAGGCATAGATGAGAGAGAAAAATCCCAAGTCAATGGCATTGGCCGGATCTTCAACAAGATCAAAAGAAAACTTCCCCCAAACTAAGGAAAGCCATGTGAATAAAGATACAAGAATCACACAAGACACCAAATAGACAAGACAAAGAATATCCCCACATCACACCATACTTAAAATCCTAAGTATACAGAACATGCTTTGAAAATTTCAAAAGTAAAAACACAAGTCACATAAATTCCTTATCAGTCAGATAAGATGAATAAGTTCAAGAAATGTGTTGCATCATAATGTGGAATTAATAATGTATTTATTATACTCTTTAAAAAAGTGTTAAGATGGTGAAAGTATTCTGACTCTCCCTGTGCCAAAAACAAGGTGTCTATGTGAATTAATGTATACATTAATTAGCTAGATTTAGTAATTTTCCAACATGTATATACATATATATACATACATATTTCAAAATAATATGTTGTACATATATGGTAAATACAATTTATGTCAAATTTTAAACAATGTTTTTAAAAGAAATGTTTGGAATTGGGTTGTTTTGTTTTGGTGCTTCTGATTTTAAAATAAGGTAAAGCAGTTGGAATTTGGAAGGACTGGCAAGAAGGCTTAGCAAATAGAGGCATTAGCCACCAAGCCTGATAACCTGAGTTCAATCCCCAGTACTCATATGGTGTGAGATGAGAACTAACTCCTTCAAGCCTCCTCAACTTCCGCATGTGTGTTGTGGCATACAACATACACAAGAGGGTGGCGGGGAAGAGGGGAAGAAGGAGATGAGAATAAATGGATAAATAAAGGGTTAAAAAGTAATCTTTGTATTGTCCTTTTTTACTGCCAGACTGTAAGAGAAACATAACGAAGACATCAATGGTATAAGGCCCTTCTTATTATAGGCTAGAGGCTCTTGGTTTGGGGCACAAATGTTCTATTTCTTTGAGAGGTTTCCCCTTTGCTTCTTCATGCCATCAGAGTAGTAAGAATTCAAGGAGTCATGGAACAAATGTGACCCTAAAGAGCCTCCAGTCATGCGAGTACCTCCTCTAATAGGAAGAGTCTTGGTGTCACTCAAATCATCCAGCTCATCAAAGGAATACATTGAGGTTGTGCTTCAAGCTCAATAATAAGCAATATTGTTTCTCTGTCTGTGTCCTGCACAGACTCAGGAGACTGACTGCAGCTGCTGTAGACAGCTGGTCACAAAACTAAGAACTCAGCTTCATGGGTCCCAGCCATCTCTCTGCCTTAGGAACCAAGTTTGAAATTTTGAGAGAAATGTATTGTGCATAAGTAAGTAATTATAATTTTATCATTTATAGGTTATTCCCTTGATAAATTAGTTGAGGAGGACTTTAGTGAGAAGTTGGCATCTGCAAACTTTAAGAATTCGATAGCAACAAATAAATAGAATTCAGTAGCAATGTATTGCCAACTTTCAAACCGGAAGGGCATCAGGTTTTGAGCAGAATCAAGCTCATGCAACAAAAGACTGAAATTTCATCTGGCAAAGAACAGCTTTTCATAAAATGGGGGCAAAGGAATCCCCTGAGGTGTGGCCACAGTGTATGAATGGCACAGTTCTCTAAATCTTATACATGTATTCTTGTATCCATAAATATTAATACGGCATGAGGTGTAAATTTGTAATTAGCATTTGAGTCCTGTGGCATGTTAAAGGAGCGTGTTATTAAACTCATTATTCTTTATGCATGAAAACGAACTACAAGAACACAAAGCCAGAAAGAGACTCTGGCAGTGGGAGTAGACAGCTCTTTCCTACATACTGGCCACATAATAAGTGATAGAAATAAGAGCAGCTGATGGGAACAGCTGAGGATAATGCCAAATGACTATGGATTAAAGAAGTAAAATCTAGACCAAAACTCTTTCGGGAAAACCTGGGAGTCAGGGAATCTGCTATGGGGAGGCCTAGTCCTTGCATAAGAACCAAATGCCTTGGGTACCAGTTGTGCTCCACTTCCTGTTAGTCAACTCAGGGATCACAACTTGTGCCCTAAGTCCAACCACCAGACCTCAATAAGCCAATTTAAAAAGCCAAATTAAAAGTGGAAAGCAGAAAACAGAGATATATTCCATGGGGCTACATTGGGAAGAGAGATAAGGAGATCCAGTGAACAATCCCAACTCTCCCTCATCCCACCCACCCCTCCCTACCCCCTGCCCACCATTGACTCATACCCTCATTGTGTGGGCTTCAGTCCCATCCTCTGAGGTGGTCTGACAAGTTGTTAGAACTGTGTGAAATCTTTTTCAGGGAGACAAGTTCCCCTCTAGTTGATGCCCTTTCCTTCTCCCATCCTGAGATTCCTGGGGAAATTTCCATTTGGGACCCACTGTTTCAACAGTCTGAGAGTCAGATTGAGAGATTAAGTGTCTTTTTCTAATAGCCTCTGTTCTGGCAGGCCTGTTCCACCACACACCACAACAGGGTCCAGCAAGTCAATGTATTTCTATCTTTTCAGTGGCCTCGATTATAAAATAAAGTGACTGTGTTCTTGTGTGACAGAGACTAGGAAGATTTGAGCCAGTATGTGCAGCACTCCCAGGGGAATTTCATTTGTAAAGTAGATGCACTGCTCTAATACTTAAGGAAAAGCATTTACCACAGCCCAGAGAATCCTAAACAGCCTGATAGCAAAGCATCCTTCAAATCATCCAAGTTGATGACAAAGCTCTAGGTGCCCTTTTTGCTTTTCTTTTTTCTTTCTTTCCTTCTTTCTCCCCACATCCATTCAGAAAGAGATAATTATTAAAAGCTGAGTCAAAATGGAGGCCCATGTGCAAAACCCTAACAAATGTGTGTGCGTGTGTAGAGCTAGAAACCATGAGAGAAGCGTGACTTTCTGCATCTGTGCATGTAGGAACCATTACACAGCCTTCCTGAAGACTTTTACAAGCAGATGCCCATAGTAAGAGCTTTTCCTAAGAACTTTCCAAGCCAGAGCTTGCTCATGAGTTATGGGGTAGCTATCCAGATGTACAAGAATACTTATCTGACATGTTTTTAATGTTCTATTCATGAACAGGGGATGAGAACTCTTGCTATAGGACCTTGTCACCAGCCTTCTTTTATTTCAAAACAAATTATCTGGACTCCTTTCTCTTGCATTTAAATTAAAGAGAAAGAGAGAAAGGGAGAGAGAAAAATATTCTCCAAAGACAATAAGAAACACTACAATGTAGGTTACGTATACCTTGAACCATATCTAAGGAGGTTGAGACAAGGGGAAACAGACAGGCTAGAAAGATAGACAGACAAAGAGGACATGTGAGGAAAAGCAACCCTTAACTCAAGAGTCTAGTTAAAGTCTCTCAACAGATGAGAGTAAAACATCTTGGCACAACTAACAAAGATCACTAAGAAGTGTAGATGTAACCAACCGTCTTATTAAATAAGAAACACAGAGCCAATGTAAAGATAAAAGCCCAAGAGGTCAGAGCTAAGAGCCTTACCCGCCTGCTTCAGCTAGTCTCTTCAGCCAAGAGATCTCTCCAAAAAGAGAGCTACTTCCTGTGTGTTTGTCTTTATAAAGACTTCCTGTTCTGCCTTCTCAATGGTTGTAACCCAACCACATGTCCTCACTGCCTGTCTGTAGGTCACTCCAGGTCTTCTATGGTTGGTATTGAGATTAAAGGCATGTGTCTCCAATGCTGGCTGTATCCTTGAACACACAGAGCTCTACCTAGCTCTGCCTACCAAGTGCTGGGATTAAAGGAGTGTGCCTCCTTCAGCAAATCCTACCGGCGTGCACCACCACAACCGGCTTTCGATGGCTTGCTAATAGCTCTGACCCCTAGGCAACTTTATTTATTAACATACAAATAAAATCGCATTTCAGTACAAATAAAATACCGCTATAAAGAAGATTTTCTACATAAAAATATTTCTTTTCGTGTGGAGGTATTTCAAATAAGAATGTTAAAATAGCAATGGGGACTGGTGAGATAGTAGGTAAAGTGATTCTCATGTAAAAGTACAATTGATTAGCATTCAAATAACAATTTAGAAAGTATAGTCATTGTAGGGTTAAAGTGGGCAAAGAAGCAATGGGTTGACAGATTACATTGAAGGGTCCTCACAAGGTTATGGGAAAGAATTATGGGAGAGTAGGACAGCATAGAAAGTCAGAAGAAAATTAAGGGAATGTGGGAAGGGAGAAAAGCCCTTCACCCTAAGGCTGAGAATCAAGAAAGTTCAGTTGAACCAGTAAGCTCAGGTTTCCCTGCAGATATAATGCTTGTATGTCTAAAGACATTTTAATGAGGATGTCAAAACAACAAATGGATCATGCTTACTTAGACATCCAGAATGTCTGTAACCAAGTTCAGCTGTATTGCATCCCTAAATCTAAACAACATACCACATAAAACTACAATTTCACTTACAAAAGGAAATTAAGATGAATAAAGAAACCAGTTCATAAATCTCTACTTAATTTTTAAAAATTAAAGTTTGGTTAATCATTTAAGTGTATTGTAAATTATATACTTGGAGCAAAGTAATTTACGAAGTCACAGGCACATACATATATATATATATATATATATACTCATTAGCTGTAATTTACCATTTTACTATCTTTTTCATTCAGTTCCAAGTGTTTCCTAATAGGGTACATTATAATTTTTTTATCCAAGAGTTTATTCAAGATGATTTTAAATTTCTAAGAAGGAAGGTATGTCTACTTACATGCTGTTTCTTTTAGCTATTTCCCTGTAACTTAATTTTATTATAATCCAAGAACCCACAGTATCCTGGCTGCATACTACTTCTTCTTTGCTTGTGAATACCCTGTGACCATTGATGAACACATGGTCTTATTTGAAGGTGAAGAGCTTTATTCATGTCCATTGGAAGGACTTGCTAGTCAGAGGTTACAGTCTATCATGGCCTGGCAACTTTCTCCAAAGCTGGATGACACTGGGGACCCCTTCCCCCACCGTGAGATATTTTCCTCTCTACCTGCTCTTATCTGGAGAATGTCCCTGGGCCTGGAGGATTGACCTTATCTGAAAGTTGTCTCTAAGCCTGGATACGTGATTTATATTTAGTGTGACCCTTGGCACAGTTTCCTGCTAGAAGTCTTTTCCCTGCTGCACATATGGTAACTAAGACTTGTACAAGGAGCTTTGCTATAGGACCCTGCTACCACATAAGCCTTATGATAGGAACATGTCACTTAATGCAAATTAGGGTTTGTTCCCAGGCTTCCCAATCCTATACATTCCTTATATTCAGGAATAAGGTTGAGCTGATTCATGGAAGTAGTCTCCCAGAGGGCTATCTCATACTCTCAGCTATGAGCTGATTCATGGAAGTAGTCTCCCAGAGGGCTATCTCATACCCACAGCTGTCCAAACCTGGTTCCCCACTTCTGCTCTGTCCACCCTCGTGGACCAACGCAGTCGAAAATCCAGAGGAAGAAGCAGGCCACACAATCATGTTCACTAGATCACTGTTTCTTAAACATCTTCCACTCACAGCCCTTTTTATCCTGGAAATTTTTATGTGACTGGTATACAAGCATATAAAATGGCTATAAAACTCAAATATCTATGATAATGCATCATAAAGAAACTCAGTTTAAAATAATCCTTTGGTGTGCATATAATTTTACAACTCAGTGATGATGAGAACAAGTGTGCATATTGAGGTGGGTGTGCTTGTATTTAGACATAAAGAATTCAATCTCACCTGAATATTTGACACTGCAGGATACAGAGCACCTCCAATGTTTTTCATAGTTGATCGAGGTTTTAATTTTATGATCACCAAGGCTGAGAATGCTGCTTTACATAAACAGACACCCCAAAACAGAAGAGATATGTTTAGTGCCAATGTTAGAAATTGCCAGAAATTCTGTTCTAATCCCAGGCTAAAGTTTAAATAACTATTAGTTATGCAACTCAAGTCAGCAACTCAAACAGCACATTTTAAAATCAGACATCCTAACAGTACAATTCAAGATATACTAATCTGGTATATGCTGAGGAATGTCAGTAAAAGTCTTTGTCTTCTGTGAGTAAATCACTATGCTTCTCTAAAGCAGGGAACTTTGTGTACCAAGAAAAGCATTCATCACAGTCTCAGTCCGAGTGAGGTGTTTCAAGCGGCATCTTTTGGCACCGCCTCTCATGACGGCACATACAATGCAAAGCACACATATTTCATGTTCAGAACCAACACACAAAGGTAAAGTTGTGACAATGGGATGGGGAGATGGCTGAAGGGGCAAAGCCCTTACCACACATGCACACGGTCCTGAGTTCAAATTCCCAGAACCCACATGAAACGGGGCATGGTAGCACATACCTGTAATCCCGGTCTCCTACAACAAGATCGGCAGCAAGGACAGCAGAATTACTGAAAATTCAAAAAGTCTAACCTGGCACATGCAGAGGTGAACAAATAACACATCCTGTCTCCAGATGGAATGCAAGAACCAACACTGGTGGTTGTCCTCTGACCTCCACATACATGCTGTGGCATGCTCATGTCCGTTCTCACATATACACACACATATGTGCACACAGCCCACATACACAAATAAAAAACTTGTGATGCAACATAGACAAAAGCTGCCCAAAACACCAATGATACATTAAATGTCTTGATTCTGTATTACAGAAACCTTTACTGTAAAGGCTTTTCTGCCAACTCTCTTGTGACCCTTATATTGGGTAGGGCCCACGATTTAAGTGAGGCACACTAGACTAAGTAAATTGTTTTTGTTTCATACTCATTTGGAACCTATAGATCATTGAGAGATACCTGTTAAAGGCTCTCACAAGCATGATTAGCTTGTCAATATCTCTATACTTTTTAACTTTTGTTTGTATAGTTCGAAGCTTTTGATTCAGTGCTAGACAGTTGATCTTAATGAGCATTCTTCTGGTGAATTCAACATACCTTTTCATCCACAGTAATATATTTTGCTATAAATTTTGTCTTATCTGATACTGTCACCAGAGTATACAAAGTCTGTTTTGCATGTCCTCGGCCTCCTAGATAAAGGAAATTTTAAAATGAACTCAGAAAGGGATTCAACGAGTTTACTAGGCTCAGGGTGTGAGAGGGTACCCTGAATATCAGGACACACGATATTACAGTCTCTGCAGATACCTGGAGAAGGGAGATAGAAAAAAAGGAGGCAAAGAGCAAGTTATGCTTTCTGAACCAAAAGTCAGAGAGCTGGGAGCTCAGCAGGGGAAGTCTGGATGCTGCTGCCTGGCAGGGTGAGAGTCTTAGAAATCATGCATGCTAGCTCATTAAAAAGACAGCCGTCCTTCCATTTATCTGTAGATGTGCCAGATTTCTCTGAACCATTTGGTTTGGGTAGATCTTCTTCAGGCTGTAACTTCATCTCTAACACAGTCAGGACTTTTACTCAAAAGAGGCCCCCATCTTGTCTGGACAGAACATGGAATTGCTCAGTGATTACATTTAAAAGGGTGTTACCAACCACCACACATGCCGTTTGTGCCAGAACATGCCCCCGTGTTGATATCCACATGTCCCAAGTGATGCCCAAGAAGCTGATGGCAGACAAGAACCTTCCATCATTTGTTGCCTTAGTAAGAATGAGGCTGTATCTGCTTTCCTTGTGTTCACATCTGCCTGGTTCATCTCAGCTAATGTTTTCACTTTTCTTCCTTATAATATTGGTATGCTTCTTAGAAATGGCATATAATATGGATGTCTGCTTTCCAAATACTCACTGATTTTCAATCTCTCCACTGAAGAATTTTGTCCATTTCCATTTCTTCAACCTATTGGAAGATGCAGATTTCTTTTCTTCGTTCATTTACATCTTTTAGCTTCCCATTGTTCCCCTGCTTGCTTTTACTTTTCTTTCTTTGCTGAGTTCTGAATTTTTATTTGGGTGTTATTTTTCTTTTTTCCTGTTTGGTTTGCAAGTTGCTGTCTCCGATCTCAATTTCTTCATAGGGACTCCTAATGTTTTGTAAAGCACAGTTTAAGATGTCTCCAATCTCCTTCCCCTCACCTCCACAATGACACAGAATCCCTGGGATGCTTCATCTCCAGCATCCCCTGGCTCACAGACCATTATTGTCCCCATAGTTTTGTCATTTTGAAGCCCTTGTTTAATCTTGTTGTTGTTATTTTTTATAATCTGTTAATGGGACCCAGTGGGTAGAAACACTTTCAGTTTCTGTTCCTTTGAAAATATTTCCATTTTTTTCCAAAGAGTTTTCTAGCTGGGAACCAAGAGGACGGACGGCAGTATTTTCTCTAATAGTCTGGCCTCCGTTGTGCTGTGGGAGGGCCGGTGTGCTGCTTCCGCCCCTTTGTGTATAATGTGTCCTCTGGCTTTTGTTATGCTCCTGTGTCACTGATGCTATACCGTCTACGTGTGATACGTCGGTGTCTTCTTGTTTATTCCCCTCGGGATTCAGCAGAACTCCTGAATCTGTGAATCGGTGCCATTTCAAACTCCAGTTTCATTTTTTCCCCTTTCCTTTGTCTCCGCATTGTGACTAATTCCCTCCCATCTTCCATAACTAATTTATTCAGGCTGCATAAAACCTCTCATTTGAATAAACCAGTACATTACATTTGCAAATTTTAACATACTTACATTTTTCAAAGTCTCATAAATGTCTTCTTCAAACTTAGACTATTTTTCATGCATGTTCTTTGGCTCTACTCATTTTAATGCTTTTTTAAAATTTTTGTACTTATTTCTTCTATTTTTGAGATTATAATATGATTATATCATTCTCTCCTTCCCTTCCCTCCCTCTAATGCCTCCCATATACCCTCCTTGTTCTCTTTCAAATTCAAGACCTCTTCCTTTATTAATCGTTGTTACATGCACATATGTACATTTAGGAACATGTATATAACATATTCTATTATGACTATATATAATATAAATTATAGCTATATATAATATTAAATATACATATTCCTAAATATAACCTGCTCAGTCTGTATAATCCTATTTGTGTGTATGTTTCCAGGGCTGACCATTTGGTATTGCATAACCATCTGGTATGTGCTTCCCTTTCAGCATTCCTTAGTTGCCTATAGTTTCTTGTGTAGGGTTGAGACCTCATGGTTTTTCGCCATCCCCACTTTAGCATGTCTACTGTTGTCTTTCATTTTTAAATAAATTAAGCATATGTTACAGTAGACCTCAGGCATAATGCCTGGCTCTGGGTCCAAATACCCACCACCATTAAAAGAAGATGACACAATAAATATGAAAATGAAAAAGAATAAATTTATTTATAATTTTGACCAAAACTGCAGAGAGAAAAATTGTCAATCTATCCCTGCCTTTCACAGTTTACCATAGTAGTGTCAGGATTTACAGAAAAGATGAAACTAAGATCAAGACAGGTCTGGGGACATAGCTCAGCCTCGATGTGCCCGATGTGCAAGAATGAGGAGCTGAGTTCAATCCCCCAGACCCACATCAGAATCCACACATCTGTGCATACTTCCATCATAGCACTGGGGAGGTGGAGACAGGCAGATCCCTGGGTCTCACTAGCCAGCTAGGCTAGCCTACTTGGCTGGTGCCAGGCCAGTGGGAGACCCTGTCTCAAAAAAACAAGCTGGGTGGCATTTCTGAGAAACAACATCCAGTGTTTACCTCTAGCTTCACATGTTCCTATGCAAGCTCAACACACACACACACACACACGATCTTTTCTTCTTGTCTCATGGCATCTGTGAGCGGCCCATCATTACTCCTAGAAAATTTCCTGGAGGAACCTTACTTTCTAGCACCTCCACTACATATAATCTTATCAGGACCTAATAATTTTAATACTTTAAGTTTTTTAACAGGTATGCATTTGTGTCTGTGTGAGTGCATACCATTGTGCACTAGGTACCCATTGAGTACCAGAAGAGGGTGTCAGATACCCTGGGTCTGGATTTACAAGCACCTGTGAGCCATCTAATATGAATGCTGAGAACCAGACTCTGGTCCCCTGGAGAGTAGTAAGCACTCTTCACCCCTTAAGCCATCTCTCCAGTCCCCATTTTAATATTTGAATTATGAAGTGTTTGTAGGTTTGATTCAACTGCTACCTGCTTCTGCTTCCTCTTGTTTATCACACCTTGTGTGTTCATGAAGTTATTGCTTTCAATTCACAATCAGGCTATAGTTTTCATGTGTCTAGAGAACTCTTTCAGGGCCATTTTAATGGTGTCCTCCTCTACTCAGGGTTGACAGACATTCCTGCCAGCTGCCTGAGTCCAGTGGGTCCACCTTAAATTGACATTGATGGCTTTTAATTTTTCAAAGAATAAAAACAATGGTAGGGGTTCACAAAGAGATTGTTTCCCCTTGATCTATATCTGAGATTAAAATAGTAATGTAAGATGGATTTCTTCTCCAGTTCACAATTTTCTTGAGAGCATAGCATTTCCTGTCTTAGGAACCTCAGGAGATGATCTTTAATCCTGTCTCCATGCCTCACTCAGACGCAAAACTTTTGCCTTCTGTCCTTGAGGAGAGTAAAGCCGTTAGCCAAACCTGACCCACCCTCTGCAGGTACAGCTGGCAATACCAAACACAACTGACCTGTCACACTGATGCTCCCACCTCTTCCTGGAATCAGATGGCTGCCCTATTTTTGGAAGATTCACTAACATATGTAAATGGTTGGGGTTTCTGGGTTAAGTTTTTGCGGGTTCTTTTTTTCATAATTTGTACAGCAGAATAGTTTCCTAATATCTAGGTTGCAATATTGTCGGAAAGACTAATCTAAGATTGAAAATTTTAATTTTTAAATCTAAAACTTCTATATGATAGAAAGCTCTGAGAAGAAAGTGCTGGAAGAAAAAGCAGACAAGTGGAGATTTCTGCAATGCAAACAACAATGAACTTATATGCAATGTTGAGGATAAACACAATTCTTGCTTCAAAATAAAGAAGAAATCATTTATTCTGTACATCTACTGGTATGGAAGTGATTATATGAGCTTCTAGTCACAGGGGGGAAAACCCAACAGTTATGAATCAATGTACTTTCAAATACTTCAGTGGAGATACCAGGAAGCAAAGTGGAAAGATATTAGAGATTTTCACATGCTATCTAGAAATATTCCTAGCTTTGGGGTTGCTGGAAGAGAGTGGTCTCCTATGGTAACACATCTCAAAAGTTTTGCCTAATAGCCAAAAGGATGCTGGGTCTGAAGTAGATATGGATGGTAAAAATTGCTTTTCAGGGGACTAAATGTAACCTGTGGCAGCTTGAATGAGAAATGTCCCACAACAGGCCCATGTATTTAAACACTTTGTCCCCAGCTGGTGGTGTTGTTTAGGGAAGTTATGGAATCTTTGGGAGGTGTAGGCTTGCCGAAGGAAGTACATCAGTGAAGACAGACTTAGAGGGTTTGTAGCTTCACCTGATTTCCTGCTCACTCTTTCTGCTTCCTTTTCCCTGTGGATGAAAAAAATGTGATTGCCTCCTGCCATCCATGCCTCTTATACCATATGGACTCCAGCCTTCTTGGACCACTCACATAAACAAACTTTCTTCCTGAAGTTGCTTTTAGCTGTGGTATTTTAACAAAGCAACAGTGAAGTAACTAGTACAGAACCCAAAATAATTCAGGCCTGGGTCCTGCAACAATGTACCTCCCCCACAGTCATCAAGTTCCAGAGAGCCTGCAGAATCCTCAGCATAGGTATGGATTTTTCAGGAAACTTCTACTCACAACAGATCATAAAAAGGATTAATTTTTATTATCAAACAACTTTATAGGAGAAAAATTATAAATTAGCCTACTTAAGGATATATTTTATGTGATCAACTGTCTCTGTTTTTAACTGTATGTGCAAGGCATGAATCTTTCTGTGCTGATATTATTTAAAAACTAATAGTTGTTCTCAGGTATGGTGATATTTTATTTGTATACCCCAATAAAGCTTATCTGAAGATCAGAGGAAAAAACCAGCCACTATATTAAGCATAGAAGTCAGGCAATGGTAGCACACGCCTTTAATCATAGGATTCGGAAGGCAGAGATCCATCTGGATCTTTGTGAGTTCAAGGCCAAACTGAGAACAGAGCCAGGCATGGTGGCACATGCCTTTAATCCCAGCACTAACCATGGAGGTCTGGAGGTCTGTACACATAGACAAGAAGTGATGTAGCTGGGAGAAGAGAGGAAGTAAGAGGGCAGGGACAGAAAGACAAATAGGCATGGGTATAAAGAAAGTAGGTCTCTCTTTCGCTGAGGATTTTTAGTGATAAGAGCTTGACTGGCTTCTTTCTGCTTCCCTGATCTCTCAGTTTTTATCCCAATATCTGTCTCTGGGTTTTTTATTAATAAGTATCAGGGATTATGGGGGTCCAGCCCCTCGATAGTCCCCTCCCTGGGTCTGGGAAGAACCTAAAACCAGCTGATAATTAATCTTTGAGGATAGGAAATGAATCTATGTACACGAAAATCTTTAATCCATACAGTTTATTCTTCTGGGTTAGTTCTGTCTCTACACAGCTTCTATTCTGCTCTCATATCCAGCTTCTTTCTTGCCTGATTTCTCTCTACATTTATCTGCTGTCCCCTCCAAGTTCTATCTTAATTCTCTCATCTTAGTTCTGCCCCATTTAGGTTCTCATCCATCTAGTTCTTTCCCATCTTAGCTCCTCTCCCACTTCCTTCTCTCTCATCTTGTTCTTCCCCATCTTGTTCTCTCTCATCTTGTTCTTCCTCATGTTGTTCCTCCTCATCTGGCTCTTTCTCATCTTCCATCTCATTCCTCTAGTACTCTCTTCTAGCCCTTCAATCTAGTTCTTCCCCATCTCAGTATGCTCCTCTCCAGTTCTTACCCATCTAGTTCTTCCATTCTCTTTTCTCTTCTCTGTCTAACCCTTGTCTGAAAATAAAACTGCCTTTTATCCCTTTGACCCTTATCTCTCCAAGCTATCTCTGCTCCTGTCGTTTCTGGCAAGTGTGCTCTGTCGCTAGGCAACTTGGATAGGCAACTTCCATCACAGCTAGATGTACCTGTAAGTTGGAACCCTTTAGTTCTGAGATAATTGTTAGGGGTGGATCTAAAACTAGAGATAAGACTTTGGAAAGGAGAAAGTTAAGCTTAATTAGCACATCTGCCAGGCCTTCTCAAACAGGTAGTCTGGATGCTTAAGTCTGTTCTTAGAGAGTACAGAGGTATCTCTGATAAGATACTTACCTCCATCTGGGGATGGACCTGGCCAGATGCTGCCAATGACGATAATCACAGGGAGGCTTGAACTGGGGTTCTGGCTGAGCATAGCTGTCAGCGCAGAAGGTTATCCTAAATACTCCTAGAAGTGGTTAGGTAAGGAGTTAGAAGTCTATAAAGTTAGTAAGGCTGGAAGAAAAGAAGGGTCTTAGCTAAACTGTGCGAAGCTATTACTTAAGTCCACCTGACCTAAGCGGTGTCTCCATGTGGAATTTACCTTAATTCAGGAGACTTATTATGTAGTGGTTTGGACTGTTATTCCTGTTAGTCCTTGAATGTGGCTAAGGGAGATATCTGACTCCAGCACTGAAAGGAGAAGAAACGGATGGGCCTGAGGAAAGGAAGTCTTTCCTGAGGTTGTTCTCCAAATACCTCACATATATGTGTCCAAATAATGATCAGTCCACACTGTTAGCAATTCTTAGGAAAAAATCAATTGGGAAAGCTATGAAGGCACACATGATTTTCATAACAGAAGACAGTCATATAAAACAAGCCAAATAACACCAAAAGCTCCATGGAATTTGGCTTCCTCTGAAGGAATTCCTTGATCCCTTCAGATAGTGGCTTTGCCATAACCAGCTGAGTTCTTATCATATATTCCTGCGGCCCGTAGCAAATAAAACCATTTAGCGATTCGTATTACACTCAGGAGACACATGGTACAATACAAAAATCATTAAGATCAGAAACATGGATTTTTGGTGGGTTGGTAAGGATTTATGTATGCATGTAGTCTCTTTTTTTTCTTCCTGTTTTAACAAAGGAGGTGAGGGGTAATGAGCAGGGCCAGGGAACAGAGAGCCAGCTATGTTGACTCTGGTCAATGTGGTGTTTCAACTCTATGAGCTGAATGGATCCTTTAATAAACATGGCTGGAACAACAACATACTCTGCCTAACACCACACATAATGAAGATGACACACAAGTGAAGATCCAAAGGTAAAGTAAAATTAGAAAATGCTTCTGAGTATTAACCAGAATCATGTCAGCCATCATAGGGGTGGAAAGAACACAAGTTAAAATGGTTGGAGAAAGTGAAGACTAGTAGTGGAGTATTTCATGTAAAATATTCTGAGATTATCTACTAAACACACAAACATTAAGACACAGCAATCTTTGTATTCTAGCCATTAAAGTAAATATAGTTAAGCATAAATATATCAATAATTTAATAACAACAGAAAACACAGTAATAAACAAAAATCTGATAAACACACACTACTCCATTCCACATATTCATATGTGAAGCAATAAGCCAGGAAGATTTTTAGAAGAACAGACCACACTGTTAATGCAAATGAAAGTGGTTTCCAAGTGGGGGAAAGGCATGGTGAAGTAGCGTGTAAACTATAACGCAATGTGAACATGTAAATTCTAAAAAAATATTGAGGCAAGTTTCTTCTAAATTTCATAAGTGAATTATGTATGAACAAAGCTTAGAACTTACTTTGAAACAGAAAAATTTGATATTATAAGAAAATAAGAGATGCCATGATAAATGAAGACACCATGGGAATAGGGAGAAACAGAGTGCTAGGGTGGTTCCCAGGAATCCACATAGATGACTCCACCATAGACTACTGGCAATAGTCGAGAGGGTCCCTGAGCTGGCATACTCTGGTGATCAGATGGCTGAATACCCTAACTGTCATCATAGAACCCTCATCCAGTGACTGATGGAAGCAGATGCAGTGATCCAGGGCTGGGTCCCAGGTGGAGCTCCAGGAGTTCAATCAATGAGAGAGAGGAGGGATGCTATGAGCAAGAGATATCGAGACCATGACTAGAAAAAGTACAGAGACAACTAGCTGAACTACTGGAAAGGCATGAGCTGTGGACCAATAGCTGAGGAGCCCCCATGGTATTGGACTAGGCCCTCTGAATAAGCAAAACAGTTGTTTAGCTTGAACTGTATAAGGGGCCCCCAGGCAGTGGGATCAGGACCTGTCCTTAGTGCATGAGCCAGCTTTTTGGAACCTAGTGCCTATGGTGAGACACTTTGAGCAGCCTTGATGCAGGGATGAGGGGCTTGGACCTGCCTCAACTGAATGTACCAGGCTCTGCTGACTCCCCATGGGAGACCTTGCCTTGGAGGAGGTGGGAATGGAAGGTAGGTTGGGGAGAAGGCTGGGTGGCGGGAGGAGAGAAGAGAGGGGAATCTGTGGTTGGTATGTAAAATGAATAGAAAATCTCTGAATTAAAAAAAGAAATTAAAAAGAAAATAATAGAACTGAATTTAAGCCCCTCACACTAGACAAGTTCTCTCCCTCTGGGCTTCAGTTTCTTGCTGCTGCTGCTGCTGCTGCTTCTTCTTCTCCTCCTCCTCCTCCTTCTTCTTTTCTTCTTCCTTCCTTCCTTCCTTGCTTCTTTTGTTTTCTTTCTTTCCTCCCATTTTAGAAATTATAATATGATTACATTTCTCCCTTCTCTTTCCTCCCTCCAAACTCTATATACCCTGTGTACCTATGTACCCCGCCTCTCCCTCTCTCCTTCGAATCCATGGCTTCTCATTTCACTGATTTGTTACTGCACACATGTATGTATATAACCTGTTCAGTTCCGTTAATGTTACTTGTATGTATGAGGCTGACTGTTTGATACTAGACAACCAATTAGTGTGCTCTTCCCTGGGAAGACCACCTCTCCTGCTCCCAGCTTTCCTCAGTTGCCTATAGTTCTTTGTGTAGGGTTGAGGCCTCACAGGCTTTTCCCTATTAGTTTGGCATGTCCATGGGTATCATCCATATTCAGCTCAGGTTTGAGCAGTCATGTTGGTGATACTTTATAGATGTAGCTTCTGATACTACTAGGAGACAAAAATCTCACATCAATCTCCTGGATCCTCTGGCACTTACAATCTTTCCATCTCCTCTTCAGAAATGTTCCCTGAGCCTTGGATACGAAAGTGTTTTGTGGATGTATCCACTGGACCTGGGCCCCACAACTCTGCATTTTGATTGATCGTGGGTTTCTGTATCACTCTCTGTTTCTTCATTGCAGATGCAGTGTGACCAGCTCCCTCGAGCCCCTGCCATGACTTCCCACCATGATGGGCTGTACCCTCAAACCGTGAGCCAAAATAAACCCTTCCTTCCTTAAGGTTTTTTGGGGGGGGTTGTTTATTCGGGTTTGGTCAGGTATTTTCTTACAGCAGCAAAACAAGCAACCAATACTCTTAGTATTATAACAATATAAAACTTATTATTATTATAAAAGTATAAAAGTCCCACCTGGTGAAAGACATAAAAATATGAACGAGTTCCCAGGGGGAAAAAAAGCCGTATCTTTGTAGAAGATTACCAAAGACTGATTGTTTGATTAGTACTTTATGACTATCCAGAGTTGGAATGTTACAGATCTAGAGACAAATTATCTTAGGCTGACCTTAGCCCCTTGACTAGCCACTTGTTGCTGCCTATATGTCTGACCTAACATCTCTGTGACTATCAGCAAGATTCTATGGTCACTAACTTTCATTAACCCAACCACAAGGATGTAATCATATAGCATTTCCCTGCTTTGGTATAAGCCCCTGACCT
Organism: Peromyscus nudipes; assembly: GCA_902168325.1. Classification (NCBI taxonomy): domain Eukaryota; kingdom Metazoa; phylum Chordata; class Mammalia; order Rodentia; family Cricetidae; genus Peromyscus; species Peromyscus nudipes. Next base: position 1,948 of record CABHPH010110669.1, on the reverse strand, counting down.
GATATCCTATCAATGTGCTTGAAAGACACCCTGATTTAAGGCTTTCATTTGTTTCATAAGTATAAAGACTTCATGAAACCATTTCCACACTGGAACATAATATTTGGGGTGACCTACATCCACATGTCTTCCCAAGTCATGATCACTCATATTTGACTCAAGAATAAACTATGTCTCGTTCCCTTTAAAGTGGGATTTGTGTTTTGTGTCAGTTAGAATCAAAGTCAAAATATAAGTTACAAAATAAGGAAAATATTTCCAGCATCCTTCTAAAATTGTTAAAGTACTTACACATCAATCAAAAGATGGAGATCATTTAATAGAAAAACACAGCAGGTGTACAAACCAGCAAGTTTCAGAAGAGAATCTAGAAATAACCAACAAAGATACGCAAAGACAGACATTTCTAGTATTAATCGGAGAAAGATCACCTGAAACCATATGTCTTTGCATACCTAACTGACCACATTTCAAAAATTAGATAAACACCCAGGACAGAAATTGATGTGGGAGAATTAGACACTGTTCACAAAAAACTAGCAGTGTCCAATGGCATGATCCCCAAATCTTTATATAAGTTGTCCCAAAGTTAGCATCTCACTTCTAATATATGCATAGCAGGTGCAAGACAAGGGACCCAGCAGAAGCAGCACCTGGAAGGGGAGAATCTGGAAGGGAATTTCAGTCACTGTCCTTGGCACGAGAAAGTATGAAGTCAGAATTCCACAATAACATTGAAATGACCAGGGCTATGCAATGGAGGGATGTAACAGAAGAGAATAAGCCATGCTCCATAAGAATGGAGAGTTTTTCTGAAGGTAATTATAAAAGCAAAAACAGACCAGTATTTTACAAATATTTATCTTGCCAATGGGGGAAAAAATGAAATGCTCTTCATGGTCACTGGCAGAAGCTAGAGTCTCTAACTTATTTTCCAACATACAGTATATATGACAACACATGCAGAACTCACCAAGTACATGCAAAATATGGCAGTATCAGGGACAGTACCAAAGAGAACTGACTCGGGGAGGTAATGTTAGCAACAACTGTAAAACAGACACTACATACATGGCAAACAGCTACTTTAACACAGTCAAAAATATGTATGGTCTTGGTGAATGAAAGTATGGGGCAATTGCTTATGAAAACTGAAATATCAAGAAACATAACAATGTCTTGAATAGTGAGAACATTGACTGGACCCCGCAGGAGAATGTAACAGCACAATAAAGTACCATAAACCTGGAGCCCAAGCCAGTATTATGATCATTCTGGCAGTCATATTTTATGAAGGAACAAAACCTACCAGAACCATGCTAGTCTCTGGAACAGTGTGGGACAATCATGTAAGAACTTTGTCAATTCTGTTTGAACACAGTACAAATGAACATTGATTATAAAACATCAAAATATTTTTAGTCATGAATGTTGTTTAGATGACTACATTGCTGATTATGACTTTCTTTGTAGGATCTAGGGGATACAACATTTCCAAAGAGGATGTCACATTCTTTATCATTCATGAGTGTGTGTGTGTGTGTGTATAGTAGTAGTAGTAGTAGTAGTAGTAGTAGTAGTAGCAGTAGCAGTAGTAATAGTAGTAATGGTAGTTTGAATGCAATTGGCCCCCATAAGCTCGTAGGGAGGGGCACTATTAGGAAGTGTGGCCTTGTTGAAGTAGGTGTGGCCTTGTTTGAAGAAGTGTGTCACTGTGGGAGTGGGCTGTGAGGTCTCCTATGCTCAAGCTATGCCTAGTTCAGTTTACTTCCTGTTGCCTGTGTGTCAAGATATAGGACTCTCAGCTCCTTCTCCAGCATCATGTCTGCCTGCACACTACCATGTCCCACCATGATAATAATAATGGACTAAACCTCCAAACTGTAATATATTCCTATTAGATGTTTTCCTTTATAAGAGTTCCTGTGGTCATGGTGTCTTTTCACAG
>CABHPH010110664.1:2387-13426 GCA_902168325.1 Peromyscus nudipes | reverse complement strand
TTTTTTTTTACAGAATATAAAATACTGTAAAGAAGTTGTGTGTGTAGAATTTTGAGCTTATTTGCTACAATCTCAATATGAGAAATTTATGTTAGTAGTAGATATATATAAATGATCAGAATATTACTTGAAATAATATCTGAAATTCTGAGCCTGAAAATTATGTAAAAGAAGATCTTTACTGGGTCTCCTGGTGAACATTAACAATTAGAGCCATTTTATTTCACCTTACTCTCAACCATTCCGACTGGAAAAAGAATAGGAGATGAATGCTCACTTGAAACAAATTATCTTTAGTATGCCATGTCAGAACAAGGTGAATTATCAAATGAAAGCTTGCAATGAACTTCCTGTAATAAATACATACATGATGCACAAATTCTGTATTTGCTGTGTTTTAAGTCCAAAGTAAAAGCTTCTTATAAACACAGGGAAATATATTTAACCTCATCAGTAATTAAGGAAATGCTAATGTAAACAAAAAGTACATGTCACTCTAAAAGTCACAGGTGAAAATGAGTAAAAACGAGGGTTGTTAAAGCTATGGAGCTCTAGCAGCCTTACATGCTGCTAAGTAGAACATACTCTTATATTACTAGCTGCTGTTTTTCCAGGACAACTGAGCAATAATGTTGCAGAATAAGCATAAAGTTATATTTTGATCTATCAGTTAACATCTAGGACTTCTTACATAAATACTTATTTGTGTAAAGCCATTTATATAATGCTATTTTATTTCAACATGTTAATCACATTAATGTACATGGAGGAATAAGTTAATTATATCTATAGTATGAAATGTATAACTATTAAAAGAATGAAGTATGTTTCTGTTATCCAGAATGGACAATCTCCAGCGTATGTTAAATAGAAAAAGCAATTTACAAAATAGTATGTATAGCCTGGGTTCCCTTGTATTAAAAAAAAGCATATGGTTAAGCATATAAATGTCTAGAAGTAAGTCTGGAATGAACATAACAAATTATACATGGTAATTAGCTCCAGAAAGGGACCTGAGACTGCAGGACACTCAAAAGGAATTGTCATGGTTTGCTATTTACTATTACTTTATGTCTTTATATTTTTTACAATTTGTATAATGAACACATATATGCATACATACATGTGTGTCTATACAAATCTGCTTCAGGATGCCGTCCTCTTCCATAACACTATCTACTACAACCTTTTATATGGAAACATCAATGCTTCACCAGAGGAAGTATATGCAGTAGCAAAATTAGCTGGTCTCCATGATGCAATTCTTCGAATGCCACATGGATATGACACACAAGTAGGGGAACGAGGACTCAAGCTATCAGGTGAGCAAAGATTTTAAATCTTCTGCTTGTATATTCTCTTCAAACCAATTGTTGGACTGTTTATATTATTGATGGGATCTCAGGTATATCAGTGTTAAAGTATAATCCACAGCCTTTATATTAAGGAAAGCCAAGACTGTTACTCACCTGGAATATGAAAGTAGAGTTAAGTAGTTTAGTACTGAATAGTGTATCTCTCATCTCATTTCCTAGGTGCGGTTCAGTTGTCTAGACATCCTTACACTTGGTCCTGTTTATTTTCTTATCCTTTTTAGTTAGCTCACTGGTGAGAGAAATTTTGAGGCTTGTATGTTTCTATGTAAATCTTTAATCATGAGATGGTATGTTTAATGATAACCTTAAAATGAATTTTTGAATAATTCATTTATTTACAAGATTTATTAAGTACACACTTGCATGGCTCCTATGCCAGATTATTTATGAGTAGTTGGGCCTGCTGTCAAGGAATTTGTGGTCAATTAGAAATTTTTTATTTAGGTTAAGAATATTTTAAGCAAAGATTTTCCAGTTAAGTTGGTTTGTGGTCATTGTTTGGTCATAACTTTGTAATAGATGTTTATCATTTCAGTCTACCTTATAAAGGTTTATGTAATTTGCCATTGCAGTTAAAAGAAAGTAATATGTATTCAGTATACATTCTTATTTTGAAAAATGCTATGAAATAACAGCTTATCTCAAAATATTCTTAAATATTAGTAGGTTGGGACCTTTTTATGTTGTTATAAATTAGATATTCATGGTTTCATGTCTTTAAGTTTTTTAGTTTCAGATATTGGATTTGTCTTTTTGCTTTGTTGATTCATTGCTAATGAATTTTTTATCTAAGCTTGTTACATATTTGAAATATCTGTAATAGAAAGTAACATATGATAAACATTTCTGGTAAGAACAATTAGAGAATCAAAGTTGTTACTTCTCATTTTTATTCATTTCACTGACATGAATCAGAGATTCATTAAGATTGCATTTGTATTCCATGGACTACAGTTTGTCAAAGGATACCATATGTAGACTTAGACTGAACAATTTAGTAAAATGAAGAGTGATAAAGAGTGCAGGTATAACTTGATGGTTGTAATCAACAGAAATACTAGAAACAGAATATTACTGTATTATGTTTCCTTAAATTAAAATGTTTCTTTTCCAGGAGGAGAAAAACAGAGAGTAGCAATTGCAAGAGCCATTTTGAAGGACCCCCCAGTTATTCTCTATGATGAAGCTACTTCATCATTGGATTCGATAACTGAAGAGGTAAATGACAGTGAAAATAACAAAGCAAACTTCTTTCCCTGGAAGAGTCAGCACAAGGTCTTCATTATTAGAGCACTGCTTCTCAACCTTCTCAATGCTGCAGCCCTTATCCAGTTCCTTATGCTGTGGACTCCAGCCAAAAAATTATTTTCATTGCTAATTCATAATTTTGCTACTTTTATGAATCGTAATATAAATATCTGTTACGCAAGATATCTGATATGAGACTACTGTGAAAGGGTCATTTGTCCCCCAAGGGGTTGTGACTTACAGGTTGAGAACTATTGACTTAGTGTTTTGAATAAATTTCATTAGGAGGTATTATAAAGCAAAATACCTAGCCCCTTCCTTCCATATGGCAAGTGTTAATGAATGCTACAAAAGCCAGGTTGCATTGAACCAGATAATACACTGTTAAATATGTTCACAGATGTGCTTCCTTTTGGAAGTATGTGATACCCTATGCTGTTATTGCATTACTCTTGCATCTTGCAAAGCTGTACATATTACCCAACATGCTAGTGAGAGAAGAAAGTTTTAGTAACTATCTTGTCCTTAATAGAAGTCATGTAAGTGACTCTGACACAGTATATACCAGAATGCCTTTCACTTACTATTGAAGTGCAAGTCAGGCACATACAACCCTTAGACTGGTGCCATTTGTGTTCATTCACAAAAGTATGTAACAACAAGAATTTTGTGACAACGATGTCATGATATTACCCCAACTAGTTCATTGCATCTTCTAACATCTTTACATTACATACAAAAGTTTTAGCAGCAATGATAATTTCATGTGGGTTAATCTACAAATAAAAATGGGCAAATGCTACTTTTCACTGAGTATGTGGTATAAACCTAATGTTAAGGTAGAGGTCTACTTTCAGCTTTACAAGTAATATTTCCGCTTTACATGTAGTATTTACATGTTTGAATTAAATTTTAGGGAACATTATTTTATTTTTAGCAACATACTTAAGACAATTCAAAGTAGATTTATTTGAGAATTATACATTAAACAGGACTAGATCCCATTCAAAAGAGAATAGCAGCCTACTTATGAGAACTTCATACCTAAATATCTGTCATACAAGTTACAAGCTAACAAGATAAAATTTGTAACAGCAGTTTTTAAGTCACATAGCATTATTATGCCAGAGAATATAACCCATTAAGCATTTACAAAGAATTCCTCAGAGGAAAAAGTTGTGATAGATTTCGGTGAGCCTTTTTAATACGTACAGAGAAAGCAGAATTTAAATTTTTATAGGTAAGAAAGGAGAGAGACTTCTACAAACATCAGGTTGATCATTTGTCTGCCAGTAATTTTCTGCTTTTAAAACATGAAATGTTTAGAAATACTTGTGGGAAGCCAGTGAGTACATCCCCATTACCCACACTGTTTCTTTAGCCAACTAGCTCTAAAGATAAGTGAACACATATGTAACTGTCTTACACTTTATAGGCAGTAAACAAAATATTTTCTAGAATGCATTAAGAACTCAAAATATGAGCCAGGTGGTGGTGGTGCACACCTTTAATCCCAGCACTCAGGAGGCAGAGCCAGGCGGATCTCTGTGAGTTCGAGGCCAGCCTGGTCTGCAGAGTGAGTTCCAGGACAGGCACCAAAACTACGCAAAGAAACCCTGTCTCAAAAAACCAAAAAAAATAAATAAATTAAAAAAAAAAAAACCTCAAAATGTGGCCAGGCACACCTTTAATGCCAACAGTTTAAGGCCAATTGGATCTGCATAGTAAGTCTTGTACCAGCTTGTCTCAAAAAACAAGAACTCAAAATGCTTTTGGGAAAAAAGGGCTTCCTCAAATTAAAAGTACTTGGATCTGTTTTGCCTTTGAACTAAGGAATAACAAATGTTCCTGCGTGCTTCCAGACTCCTGTCTTTGTTTGAGATTTTTTTTGTATTTTCTCTGTGTCCTATCACTTGAGTACTTCCTCATTTTAGTTTTGTTCTTACTGATAAGATTATATATGACTATGCTCCTCATATCACCAGAGTTTGTCTTTTTTAAAACATAGAAAATATATCCTTGTCCCTGGTATTTTAGTGACATGCTGCCTATCTAAGTGATAATTTTTTTATTACAGTGTACTTGTACTCACGTTTACTTCCCAATTTTCATTGTTTTTTTTGTCTTCTTTTTATTTCTTTCAGTAACTATTAGAGGTGAAATATTTAGTGTTGATATAAATTCCTAAGTTCCTTTAGGAAAGATATGATTGTTTTAATTTACATTGACCTAATGAGAGCTCTGGTTTGGTTTTCTCCTACTCTTGTCAAACTTGTAGACTATTCTTGGTGCCATGAGGGATGTGGTCAAGCACAGAACTTCTATTTTCATTGCACACAGATTGTCAACAGTGGTTGATGCAGATGAAATCATTGTCCTTAGCCAGGTAAGAGATGAACTTTAAAAGTTAGTATTCATTGCTACTCAGCCTTAATTAGAGAAGTTTCTCTCTGCAGTGATAGGCAGTGAATGCAGGGATTCATGGCTGCTAAAGGTGCAGAAAATAACTGACAGTTGAGTGTTTAACCCTAAACAGCACATTTATACCACTCCCTCTAATGCTTAGGGGACACAGAGGAATAGGTGGGGGGGGGGAGGTTGGGATAGGGGATAAAGAACCAGAAGATAGGAAGGAAGGCTGCGAAATGCTGTCTTCTGGCCGTAAACCATCACAACCATTGTAATCATAATCTTACAGCAGCTGCAGCTACCTGCAGTGGGTTTGCGCAAGACTGAGCTAGTCAGCAGTCAAGTCATGAATACAGGAGGGAGTCACAGGGCCATATCCTTCCCAAGGAACTATTGACTACTTATGGATTCTAGGGGAGGGCTGTCATTGTCTGCACTTGTGAACCCACCAGACTCCAGTGGATATTCCTAAACCAATGTTCATATAGACTGTCTTGGTAAAAATCAGTGGATCACAAAACAAAAAGATATGAATGGAGGAAATGCACTTATAGGGAGGTGCGGGTTTAACAGGGGTGAAAGGAAGACAAGAGAAGGTAGGGGTGAAAGTAATCAGTAAGTTAATTATATGTGTGTGTGTGTGTGTGTGTATATGACCTTATCAAAGAATAAATTTAATAGAAGCTATAAAAAAGGAAAAATGATAGTATTTGAAGAATATTGAAATAGCTATAGATAAGTGAAATTTAATTATTGCATCTAATAAAATGTTACAGAATTTGTGTTCTTTAGATGAGATTGAATCCTAATAGTATTCTGGCTTTAGTCACTTTTGTAGGAAATAATGTATGAAATTTCCAAGAAGGATAAACTATATTAACTCACTCTTTATTAAAGAACTAAAAGCAAATGTTTGATCAGGAAAGTATTAATTCTTCAACATAGAAGCATATTTTTCAATGACTGTCTATATAAAATAATTTTTCTGCATTCATTTTTGCCCTGAATAGATCTTTGCACAGTGTCTTTGATGTACTTTTATTCCAATGCTGTATATAACCTTAATGTCTTAAAATTACAGTAAAATAAAAATGATCATTTTTAAACACAACCACTTACATTTTTTGTTTTCCTTATAGGTAAAGTAAAAAAAAAAGTCCTATTTTATCACTTTTGAGAGAATTACTATACACACTTACTATCTAAATGTTCTCAGCAATCATTATTGTGATTGGCAGATTTGAAAATTTTTAATAATTGTCCTTTACTCCTTTCTGTAAGGATCTCTTTTCCCTTGCCTCTTACTTAGCATTTGATTATTTCTAACACTGTTCACTTTTTCATATCACATTCAGAGCCTTTTCCATCATTATCTTTCTCTTCTGATCAATACTTCTATTCTTTATTGTTTTAGAAGCTTGTGTACTGAGAGTTAAGAGACAGGAAGCAATTGTGTGCTTTCTATAGTTTGAGTTATTAAGATGGACTTTTTTGTGATGCTGTAGATTGCACTCAGAGCCTTGTACATGCTAGCAAGTGTTCTACTGGTGAACTGTATTCCCAGCCCACAAGGGTGTTTTTTTTTTTCATTCCACTAATACTTAGTATTCAATATTGTGATGTCTGTACCCTTTGCTCTATAAGGGTGTGTGTGCTTGTGACTTTAAGCATGTTAATTTGTTCATAAATGTTTACATTCTTTAGAAAATAAGCTGTTTTCCCAATATAGTTATACCAGAATATCTTAAATGGTAACTTAAACCTTACTATATATATTTTTGATATTCAAGAACCTGAAATAAAATCTGATATTTTATGCCTTTTAAACTAAGCTTACCAATTGTATGCAGTCATGCTCTCAGAGCTTTTACTCAGTAATAGAAAATGTTGAAATTTCTTAGCAAATAATATATTTACATATGTCCATGCAGATATGTCACAGCATTGCCCTGTGGGTTTTGAATTACAATTACAATTAATGTATTAATGGCCATAGCATTTGTGTCTATATAAACCTTCTTGTACTTTTGTTTGTTGGCTCTCTAATTGCTTAATTATGTGACCTCATTTTCAACTGGTGGTCTGTCTGTCACCTTAGGCATTGTCAAAATTTGCTTATGATATTTCTGTTTAGATGGCATATCTACAAGTCATCTGATTGAGTATGGAAGATTAGACACACTTACTCTCCTCTTCCATCCAAACTAAAATGAAATTGAAGGAATAAAATGAGTGTAATTACAAATCAACAAAGATACTGGAAGAGGAATTAATACTGGACAAAGAATATCAGCAAATATGGGGAAGATGTTAAGTAGATAGATTAGAAGGACTGAGAAATTTGGATACTGTGATGTGCCAAAACAGAGAGAAAACAATTTAAAAAGTGACTTGATTCACACTGTAGAAACCAGAAATGGCTCAGAGTTGGAGGCATCAGGGTATTATGGAAAGTGAAGGTGAGTATGAGGCTGAAAATATCAGAATTCATGTTTATATGAGAAACAGAAGCCAGGCCTGTTGACACAGCTTGTAATCCCAGCTGCTAGGGAGGCTGAGCCTGGGCAGCTTAGTAAGACCTTGCCTCAAAATAAAAATGTAAAAGAGGGCCTGGGATATAGCTTAGTGATTACATGTGTGAAGCCCTGGGTTCAATTCCCACTACTATTAAGATAATTTTCAAGGTTTTTTTCTTACCCCTTATAGCCTGGTGTTTACCCCCTGCCAGCCTTAGCAAGAAACTTACCAAACAGTTATTTCCACCATTACCTTCTTTCATCAGCAAATAATGGGAGAATTCTTCTCTAGAGAAACCAAAGTAGCCCCCCCTCAAAAAGAATATTAATTTTAGTTGGTTGTCTTACTACTCTTTACTTTTAAGGGGGGCCTGCCACCCAGCTCCCAAATAAATACACACAGAGGCTTATTCTTTCTTATGAATGCCTCGCCTTAGCTTGGCTTGTTTCTAGCCAGCTTTTCTTGAATTATCCATCTATCTTTTGCCTCGGGGCTTTTACCTTTCTCTATTTCTGTATACCTTTTATTATTTCTTACTCCATGGCTTGCTGTGTAGCTAGGTGGCTGGCCCCTGATGTCCTTCTCCTTCTTTTCTTGTTCCTTCTTCCTTTCCCCCAATTTTCTCCTTCTGTTTATTCTCTATGCCTGCCAGTCCTGTCTATCTTTTTTCCTACCTTGCTTTTGGCAATTCAGTTCTTTATTAGACCAATCAGGTGTTTTAGACAGGCACAGTAACACAGCTTCACAGAGTTAAACGCAACTTAAAAGAATGCAATACATCACTGTATCATTAAAACATTTGTTTATGCTGTGGAACATTTGTAACACATCTTAAAATAATATTCCACAACAATTAATGTTTGGGGCTGCAATAAGATGGCCAGGTATCCAAATGATCACCCAACCACAAAGCATGCCAATTGAGAAGGCCATTCCCATGCACACAACCTGCCGATAGCCTTTTTATGTTCCATTCTTTGGTGTTAGAAGAGAATAAAGTGTTAAAAGAGAATAAATGAAGATGTTGAAAGCAAACAAAATGAAAGGGGTTCAGTAAAATATATGAACAAGTATTTTCAAATATAATATCCCTAGAAGTCGTGAAAAACAAAACATTTCTAAAATAATGACAGGTGCTATTCAGAAAAGGAAAGGAAGCATATGGCATGATTTCAATATATGATTGAGTGAAAAAAGTGGAGTGCAAATGACATGTTGTATGCCATCCTTTGCAAGAAGGATGAGGGAAAGAATGTATGTATATGTGCTTATTCTTCCAAAGAGAAATTCAAGAAGGAGAAAATAGAAACTAAAACAGTTAACTGTCTACAGAATGGAGATGAAAAAGTTTTGCAAGACATGAGCAAATAAGATTTTCCTGAATATATGTTTATGTTTATTTTGCTTTTGATGTATTTTATATATTAAAAATTTTTATACACACATATATATGTATCTATGTATGTATGCACAGTCCCGAACGTATTGACATGGTGCGAAAGCTAAAGGAACATTACCATTTGATGGGCTGAAAGGACTAGTTGGAGAGAAAGAATGTGGAAGAGAGTAAGATATATGTATTAACATGTCACAGTGAAGCTCATTGTTTTGTGTACTAACTAAAAACACAAAAATAAATCAAGGATACAAAAACATAAAAATTGAACACTTAACAGGAAGCAAAACTGTCACATTGATAACCACACAAAAAAGAATAGAACCAATCCATGTAATTTTTTAAGGCAGTACTCCAATTATATACTCTTATTAAATGTCCTGATTTTCTTCTCTGTTGCTATGATAAAACACTGACCAAAACCAACTTGGGGGAGGGAAGGATCTACTTGGCTTACAAGTTACAATCTGTCATTGAGAGAAGCTAAGGCAGGAGCTGAGGCAGAGGCCATAGAGGAATGCTGCTTACTGGCTTACTCCCCTTGGCTTGCTCAGCCTGCTTTCTTATACACCTGAGAATTATCTGCCCAGTGATGGCACCACCACAGTGTGCTGGGGTCTTCCACATTAATCAGTCAAGAAAATGCCCTCCCGACTTGCCTACAAGTCAATCTTATGGGAGCATTCGTTCAATTGAGGTTCCTTCTTCCCATATGTGCCAAGTTTGTGTCAAGTTGACAAAAAAACTAACTAGGATATTAAATATAAATTTATTATATCATATAACCAGGATATAGTTCTAATCTACCTACTTAACTACTTCCCCATGTATTATATAATATACAACTGTATTATAAGGATAAATAGTCCAAAGGAAAGAGTTGGTAATTTTATAGAAGTACCCATTTTGAAATTATTCTGTATGTAAGACTGAGCAGCATATACTGAGTAAATACACTGCTCCTTGAACAGAGACCTTATTTGGGAGAAGAAAGTTGCAAGTAAAAAATCATCAGAGGAGTGGAAGACTCTCACAAGATTATGCTTTAACAGAATTATCCATATAAATTCCTTATACGAAAAGTATTCTAATTCTGTCTGCTGAAAAAGCCTGGGAGCAATGAAAGTCTAAAAGTAATGAGCATTCCCAGCACACAGATTTGGGGCACTAAATTACTATTTCTTACTAAAAGGAACCAACCCTTCCTTCTTCGATAAAAGCTGCTCTGGGGCAGGGGAACTAATGAACACGTGTCACAAGGACACAGGAACCACTTTGAATGCCCTCCCACTGGTCAAATGTGGGATAATTAGAGCAGTAAAATGAATAATGGCACTAATGAGTTGTAACATACTGAATAAAAAACTAATTTCTGCATCCATGATAATACTTTAAAACAAGAAGTGCCGAGGGGAAAAGAAAAGCCCTTCTGTAAGAATACCACCAGCCAGCTGTGGAAGGAATGCTATATTTAGAAAAATCAGATTTTGCAACCACCATTGTAATAATTGTTTTAGAAAACAGTCACCACTGGCTGATAAAACTATTGAGGAATAGATTATTCAGTCAGTTCAAAAGCAAAATCCATAGATTACTTCTTAATTACAAGGATAAAACTTGATGGTTAGATAGAGAAACTTTGTAGATACCCACAACCACAAGATCAAATTTTGTATCAGTAATGGAACAAACTAGCTTCCTTACCTCCTCATGTGATGATGCATTGAAGACCTATTACCCTTTTAAAATTTTATTTTTACTTTTAATTATGTGTGTATGTGTGGGTCTGTAGGATAGGGGATTGTGCACGTGAATTTAGTGCCAAAAGAGACCAGAAGAAGGTCTTGAATTCCTGAAGCAGAAGTTACAGACCATTATGAGCTGCCCAAGGTGGGTACTGGGAACCCAGCTCAGGTCCTCTGAAAGATGAGGAAGGACTCTTTTGTTTTTTTGCTTCATGCATATGCAGCTCTGTTTTTATTTGATATTAGTCAATGGAAATGAATTGCTAATTATCCAAACATTTCTATGATAATATTTCAAGCTCTCTTGTAGCAGATGTGGCCTAAACTATATTTGGAAGAGAGTAGATG
>CABHPH010110661.1:33804-45398 GCA_902168325.1 Peromyscus nudipes | reverse complement strand
CACAGAGAGCATGGCTTCCATCACACAGAGAGCATGGCTTCCATCATGCAGAGAAGAATGGCTTCCATCATGCAGAGAAGAATGGCTTCCATCATGCAGAGAAGAATGACTTCCATCATGCAGAGAAGCATGGCCTCCTGACTTAATGCTGCTGGTTTCTCTCCTGCTCTCCTTCTTACTGGCAGAAGGCCCTAGAATGTTGACTCAGCTTTTTTGTCATCTTCCTTTGCTCTGGATAGAAAGTTGTAAACAGGTTCCCCAGAGGCTGCTGGGATTTTTTGTAAATCTTCTGTGATAATCCCATCCTGACTTTAATAATCCTTGTAACTACATCAGTACTAAACTATGATTAACAAGAACCTACTGTTTAACACAGTGAACATTTATCCCATTTTCTAATGAAAGAAGAAATCAGAGGATTCGTGTTGATATTTTAAATTAAAGTTTCATCTGATTCTTTCAATATAAGACCCATTATAAGCAAGGAATAACCAATTGTGGACATTGTGGTGGTTTGAGTGAGAGTGGCCCCCATAGGTTTATATGTAGAATACTTGATCCCCAGTTGGTGGAACTGTTTGGGAAGGATTAGGAGTTGTAGCCATGTTGGAGGAGGTGTGTCACTGGGTCAGATTCTGAGGTTTCGACAGTCTGTACTCTGCAATATTCCCACTCCCGCCCTGCGCCTCGTGCTTGTGAATCAGATGCAAGGCCTCAACTACTACCACAGTTCAAGCCTGTCTGACTGGTGCCGTGCTCTCCACCATGATGATCACAGACTCTAACCCCTGAATCTGAAAGTCCCAATAAACTCTCTTCTATAAGCTGCTTGGGTCAGAATGTCTCTTCATGGCAACAGAAAAGTAACCAAGACAGATATCTTCCATTTGGGGATGATCAAATTGATGCTCGCATTTGTTGGCTTCCCATAGCTGAGACAATCAATTTAGAAGAAGGAAACTTTCATATGGGCTCACCATTTCAGGGGTGTTAATCCACGGTCACTTGTCTCTATTGTTTTGGTGACTGTGGATTTGGGGATTACAAAACTACTTACTTTATGGCAGCTGGCGAACAGAGGAAGAGCCTGGGGTCTCCATGTGCCCTGTTAGGGCATGTCCCCAGTAATCTAATTGTATCACATGGGGCTATTTCCTCACACCTTTGCTAGGACATAGTAATATAAGACTTTCCATTGATTAAAATGATTGTTTCGTTACTGTTAAGTTTTGTATTTCTTTACTACAAGTGAAGATAAGCATGTTTTCTGTATTTACACAGATGTGCATGTCTTTATCTGGGACACCATTTAGCACCCTGCCAACTGTATCTTGCCTTTTTTTCCTCTTCCTCCTCCTTTTCTCTTTCTTAATTCTTTGTTTTTGTCTTTCTCTTGGTGATACTTTCCTTCCTTCCCAAGGACTGTTGGAAATGAGCCCATTTTTTTTGAAACTATACCTGCTATAATTTTTTTCTGTTTATCTTTGCCTTTAACCTTATTTTTAGTAACTTTTCATATAGAAATGTTTAATAAATGGAGTCAAATATATTTTCCTTTATAGTTCTTGTCCCACCCTTAGCAACATCTCCCATGCTTTGAGATTAAGAAGGAAAAAATAACTCTATCATTTTCTTTTAATACCTTTATAGATTTACTCTCTACTCTGAAATCTTAGAGATATACGTGCATATAATTAGTGTGTGGAAATTGTACAGAATAATGGATTCCATTCTGACACTTTCAGACACGCATAAACATACTTTGATCCTACTCACCCCTTTACTGGTTTCCTTTACATCCCTCCCATCACCCTTCCCTTCCTTAATTGAATTCTCACCTAAATACGTTTTCCTCCTTACAGTCCACTCGTGAGAGTAAACGCGCATGACTCTGGTTGAGTCTGGCTTGTTTTGTTTAACACAATGACCTTCATTTCCACGAGTGATTTTATTCTTCCTGTTGACTAAACAAAACTCAATTTTGTGCATTTTCTTTGGCCACTCATTTGTTGACAGACATCCAGGCTGATTCTGTAAGTTGGCCAGTGTAACCAGGGCAGTAATCAACATATGTGTACAAGTATCTCTAATGTTCGATGACTTCAACTCCTTTAGTTATCCAGGAATGGTATAACTGGATCATATTGTAGTCCTATTTTGGTTTTTTGAGGACCTTTCTCCTAAGTGGCTGGGTTGGTTTACATTCCCATCAATAGCACATAAGACCTCACTGTAATTTGTTGTTTGATTTCTGGATGATGTTCACATTGCCTATAGAGAGTGGGCCCTATCAGTTTGTGGAGGTCAGCTTTGGTAATAGCTGGAGGAATTTGGGGGTTCCCATCAGGCCTCTTTGGTCATGACTCAACCAGATGGAAACAGTTCCTAACACTGGAGGTTTCACTTGTTGGCGAAAGATGCCTAGCTGGAGCATCAGGTGTCAGCGTGTTACTTGGTGACTCCATTTAGATTTCTGTCACATGTGTATGTATCTTAAAAAGCTTCTACAGTAGCAGGTTTCCATATGACCCCCAAATGGCCCTTAGTGTCAGCTGTTCCTCCATGTATTCCCTCCCTTACCCTCTCTTCCACTCTTCTTTCTCTTTACCCTTCAGGCTCCAGTCTTTTCCCCCCATCTCTCCATAACCATATATTCTGTTTCTCAGTGGTTAAACAGATGGTAGCATGACTATTAAAGGCTTAAAAGCTAATATACACATGTACGAGAAAACATACTATTTGTATTTTGGGGTCTGACTTACCTTACTCTGGATGACTTTTTTCTAGCTACTGAAAATTTTATATAATTTCATTTTTAACAGCTGAATAATATTCCATTTGTGAATGTACCACATTTACATTATCCATTCATCTCTTGATGGACATCTGGGCTGTTTTAAATTTCTAGCTATTATAAGTAGCATAGCAAAGCCAAGTTGTGGTGGTGCATGTCTTTAATCCTGACGTGGGAAGCAGAAGCAGTCAGATCTGGGAGTCTGAGGCCACCCTGGTCTACAGAGTGAGTTCCAGGACAGCCAGGGCTGCACAAAAACAAAAAATAGAGCATCATTGAACATGAATGAGCAAGTATGTCTGTAAGGATGTGGAGTCCTTGGGGTATATGACCAAGAGTGGTACAGCTAAGTCTTGAGGTAGACTTCCTGAGGAATCGACACACTCCTTTCCATAGTGGCTGTACAAGTGTGCACCCCCACCAGCAATGGACGAGTGTCCCCTTTGCCCTCACCCTGGTCATCATGAGCTGTCACTTGTTTCGCTGATCTTGACCATTCTGACCGGTGTAGGATAGAATCTCAACGTAGTTTTTGTTTGCGTTCCCTGATGGTTGTGGACGGTGAACATTTCTGTGTTCCCTGATGGCTGTGGACCGTGAACATTTCTGTGTTCCCCAGTCATCTGAGTTTCCTCTTTTGAGAACTCTCGCTTTGGGTCTTTGCCCCATTTTAAAAATTGGATTATTTACTTTCTTCTCTTTCTTTCTTCTTTTTGTTTTTTGTTTGTTTGTTTTGGTTTAGTTTCTCGAGATAAAATTTCTTTGTGTAGCCTTAACTGTCCTGGAACTAGTTCTGTAGACCAGGCTGGCTTCAAACTCACAGAAATCCTCCTGCCTCTGCCTTCTGGGCACCTCCACTACCTGACTTAAATTTTTTTTCAAGATTTCTAGCCTAATAAATCTACTTCATTGACTATATTTGTAAAATGTATCCACTCTAAAACCTTCCTTCTCTTTCCTTTATATTTACACGGAGTCTCTACTTCTCAAATGTTGAGATTAAAGATGTGTGCCACAGGCCCAGCCTTCTCTTTTTGGTTTTGCTGGAGACATGGGCTCCCCAGGTTGACCTCAAATTAGAGAGCCTCCTGCCTCAGTCTCCCAAGTGCTGGAATTACGTGCCTGGCAGTTGTTGCAAGCCTGAATCTGGGTGATCACACTGTCTACAGTACAGAAGTGTTTGCTACGAAACACTGGTAAACAAGGGGTACGGAAGAGGCCCCTTCTCCTGGCCTTGGGGTTTAATCAATGGTGAGGACCACAGAGACAAAACCATCAAGTGTCACCAAAGATTGCCTGATGGTAGCATAAAAGACTCAGCTCATTCCATCAACAAAGCTCCTATGCCTAATTCAGACTCTACAGAGTGAGACACACTAGGCCCTCAGAGAAGTCCGAGGCTTAAGTTAATCAACAACACCACAATTCTAGTAAAGAAAAGAAAGGTTAAAAAATACCTTTAAGGAAGGCGGTTGTACAATCACTGTACATAACACAGCTCTTCCTCCTGCTCCTTCCAAAAGAGAGCTACTCAAGCCTGGTCCTAAGAGCTTATATATCAGGATGTTGTGTGGAGCCCATGAAGTGCCCAGAGACTGTTAGGCTAATCATGGAGGGTTTCCAGAAAGTCTGTGTCCTTTTCTGCCACTAGCCTTTGTCTGTGTGAAGCTGTTCCTGGATTGCTATTGGATTCATCCTTCCTGCAGTAAAGATGTAGTCTGCCTACATTGAGTGTGCCGATGTCCCATGGACTCCAGTTCTCTCATTTATTAACTACATTTTCATGGGCAGGTTCTTCACGTCTTCTGTGAAGTCCAGTGTCTGTTCCTACAAATAATGCTACAGTTTAGACCTTAAATGTCCCCAAAGATTCCTGTTTTAAAAGCAGGAGTCCTGGACTATCCACTATTGAAAAGTGCTGTTCTTTAAGGGTTGGGCTTAGTAGACGGAGTTAAATCCTAGGGAGAGACTTTTAAGTGTAATCAGGAGCCCAGAGGAAGCTTTCTTATTGTAATTGAGTCTCTAGGGTATTTTTATCATGATGATGGAAAGCGCCATGACACAATGGGTTTTAGAAATCTCACAAGTTTCTAGCCCAGGGTTTCTGTGAGAATGAAAGGAGAAAATTCCCGTCATACCCAGTCATCCCCTGGACTCTAATGTAGGACACCTTCTGATGTCACCAGGGCCCGTGGATGCTCAAGACCCTGCTGTGAAATGTATTGTGTTGTGGGTAACCTACATACACTCTCCCATATACTTTAAATCTCAAATACTTCAATTTTTTTTTCAGATTTACTTATCTTATGTACATGAGTGTTTTACCTGCACACATATCTGCACACCATGTGTGTGCCTGGTGCCTGACTGAGTCAGAAGGATGCATGAATCCCCTGCAGCTACAGTTAAGGATGCCTGTGAACCGTTGCATAGGGGCTGGGTGTTGAACCTGGGTCCTCTGCAAGAGCAGCAAGTGCTCCTCTCCGCTGACAGCTCTCCAGCCTCCAGATTACTTCCCATATCCAGTGTAATACAAGCGCTATATGAGTGCTTGCTGCCTTGTATTCTTGGGGGAAGTATGACAAGAAAAAAAAATCTGTACCTGTTAAGAAAGGGTTTCTCTGTGTAACATTCCTGGCTGTCCTGGAATTCACTTTTGTAGACCAAGCTGACCTCGAACTCACTGAGATCCACCTGCCTCGCCGCCCCCGCTCCAGTGCTGGAATTAAAGGAGTGTGCCACCACAGCTGCAATGTGTGTTCTAAAAGCCATAGACATGGAACCTGAGGATACAGCGCACCCGTTCTGCTTCAAACAAATTGGCACATAGTACCATGTCAGTAACAGTAGAGGTCGTTGTTACTCTCATTATGACAACCATTTTTGTTCCTTTAGACTCTACATCCTAGGCTGGTCTTGGACCTGAACTCCTGCCTCAAGCTCCCAAGTGCTGGGATTACAGACATGAGCCACACATGCCTGGCTAGTCATTTTGTTTGCAGAGTAGCTCTTCCCAGGGTGTGAGCACAAATGAGCGTTCTTTCCCCTACTCTGTAGAGCTACCCTTCCCCTTATTCCTGGGGAAAAGTCTAACGCAGTACTAGGATGACCCCAGCCATTCTCAGGTACTAAGGTTCCGTATTACCTGGGGCCAAAATATTGTCATATTTCAGAACAAGTCATAGTCCCTTAATCCCTAACCCACTAACACAGACCTGTCCCTAATTTCTTATTTATTAGCCAGTTTTCAAGGCTAATAAAATCCTATATCCAAGAGCAGTCAGACTTTTTGTAGGGTTAGGCTAGGTCAGTAGGTAGAGCATGGGACTCTTAATATCAGGGTTGTGGGTTCAAGCCCCCACATTGGGCAGCTTTACATTTGGCTTAGATTTCATGGACTCTTAAGATGTGGAGCTAGTGTTTATTGACCCCACACGGGATGTCACTTGGATGGAAGGCACACCTCCTTCCCAAGCGGCTCCAGAAGGGAAGCTCCTCCCTGTCATCAGCACTCGCCATCTCAGGAGATCCCTACCGTCTACTGGTAGGTCGACTTCTGATCCTCTCAGATATCTGGCCCAAACCTTGAGGGTAGCCCCCAGGGTGACCAATGGATGGGCTGCAGAGGATGAGCTGACTCCCACACTGGGCAAATGTGAAGACAAGGCTTGGTCCTGACTGAGTGAGGCGAAAGGAGACTGAATGTGCCAGCTCCCGGAGTGATGGGTTACTCTCAGGGAGGCCGGCTTCTGTGAAGCCCACACAGCCCTCCAAATGCTAGGATACATAAAGTGAGAAGGGTGTAGTTAGTGTACCTCAAAAAAGGATAGGCTAATCCGGTGGTTCTCAACCTGTGGGTCAAGACCCCACAAGGGTCACATATCAGATATCTGCATTATAATCCATAATAGTAGCAAAAACTACAGTTATGAAGTAGCAATGAAGTACATTTATAGTTGGGGGGTCACCACAACATGAGGAACTGTATTAAAGGGTCACAGCCTTAGGAAGGTTGAGAACCACTAGTATAGTCTTTCTCTTCTTTCATGGTGTTAAAAGGAATTTGGGTGTCTCTAGGTCCCAAACCCTGGACAACTCTCACTCAGTACCTTTGGCTCTTCCCAGCATGTCTCACCCACCCGCTACCCTAAACTCTCTAGCCCAGGGGCTGGGTTTCCCTTCCCCCAGATGCTCTGGTCCCTACATAACCTCAGAAAGCCGTCTCTGGTCTCTTGGCTTCTGCTTCCTCTCTCTCCCTATCTCCTCTTACGGCTCAGTACAGTCTGCTGGCCCAGTTCAGTCCAGACTGTTCCAGACGCCTCTGGCTGTCTTCTCCCTCATATCTACAATTAGACCTTCTCTGCCACCGTGCCTGGGAGCGGTTGTGTGCTTCTCTTCTCATTCAGGAATATTATTATGTCACGGTAGTGACAGCAACCATGCTTTTCTTGTTTTCGTTATTAATAACAGTGCTAGACCATTTTGATGTCTTTTTTTTTGGAGAGTTTGTTTTAAAAAAAAAACTTCTAAAAACAAAACACAAAACTCTAGAAAAAGTCATAAACAAAATTTTGCTTCCAAGGACCACAGACCACACTGATGGTTTTTATTATAAAAAATGAGGTTGGATGGACGTTACAACTAATTTGTATAATCATGTTAATAAAGTCTACTTATGTTACTAGTTTAGAAATTATAAAAATGATGAAGCTCACCAATTGTCTTTTTATCAAGATAATTGTGTTCTTTCTCTCAGGCACACAGATTTGCGCTTACCAAAATCAAGCCGTTTTTGCACTCCTGGAATAAACTTTACTTGGATTTGATATTTAATATTCCTCTAATATTCTACCAGAGTTAACTTGCTGGCATTTGAATTTGTTTAAGAAAAAAATTATTTATGGATTAAACCTCTGCTGGTGAGAAAATACCATCATTGAAAACACCTGTTTCCTAGGCGGCCTGGAAAGGGGCAGAAGGGCGGAACTTCAGAAGCCACAAAGCCGATAGCATCAGTGAGTGAGCTGTCCTTCTTACAGATTGGGAAGGCAACCCCAGTGCATGTGGGCGGCAAGGTTTAGGGGCTCCAAGGGAAAGAGTTCCCTTTCTGGTGCGTATTATCTTGATTCCATGAGAGAGTGAGAATAGTTGTTTGGCTCTAAAACTGAGAATTTCGCCGACCAGTGATATAAGAATTTTAGTGAAGACATTGTTGTCTTCTTTGAGGGAGAAAAAAAACCTCGCTGGGCTCAAGTTTCCCTAGTCTTTCCATTCCAACTGCCTCACCCTCCCTGTATGTGCAGAGCTGAAACCGCTTCGTAGTTTCAGCCACTTGGACACCTCTCCGCGAGACACACCAGGGAGGCTTTCCTGCCAAGACTGAACTAAATGCTTTCCAAATGGGGATGAAGGAAAAAGAGAAAGAAAAGAAGCTTCAAGGACTTATAATTCAGAAAGCTGCCAACCATTAAA
Organism: Peromyscus nudipes; assembly: GCA_902168325.1. NCBI lineage: Eukaryota > Metazoa > Chordata > Mammalia > Rodentia > Cricetidae > Peromyscus > Peromyscus nudipes. The sequence continues at coordinate 37,132 of CABHPH010110661.1, read as the reverse complement.
ACTCCCGGGAACCATGCGAGCACGTACATGCTATCACAGGTAGAGTACTTTACTCTGCCTGCAGAGGTCCTGGCGACTGAGCTTTCAAAGTCCCGATCCAGCTGCATAGACTCCATCTGCTGAAGGTGGAACCCACTTCCAATCACCCTTCCCTGTGGCCTAATTAGCAGCTACCTAGAGCCTTGCAAAAGAACTCCTGCCTGCTGCCGAGCGGAGCATTGGGCCTGGTGAAGGCTGGCCTTCTGGGGCTGCATGCGTGACTGAAGGTCTGTCCCTTTGGATGAGCCTGGTAGGTCGGTATCACATAACAAAGCAATCAGTTAGATGTCTGATTATTTTCCCTCCCAAATGCTATGTTGACACTGCCACAGATTGTAACCTTGTGACAAAGAGCACTTTAACTTTTTTTTTTAATATTTACTGTTTATTTGAATCCCCAAATGCCCTGTAGAGCAATTAGATCTGCTCACATTATTGTAATTGAACAAAAAACCAAAACAAAACAAAAAAGAAACTAAAGCCAGAAGGCTTGATTGACTTGCTTCAGGTCAGATGGCTTGCTGGTATGGAGAGAAGGCTGAGGCCCCAGGTGCTCTGACTTTATCTTCTGATCTGGCCCACAGGCGACACCGCGCTCTGCCTCACCTGACTCCTCTCTGTGTACACCTTCAGCACACAAAGCTGTGTGTTAGGACTTCCAGAGGGTAGGTAATTCGAGTATGTGTGTCTATGGGCATTCAATAAAAAAGTTATGTGAGTTGAAACTACATTTTTCATGGGGACGCCATTTCTAGGTAGCTTTGGAGGAGTAAGGAATACAATTCAAATGCATTTTAAAATGAGGCGGGTGGGCGTATATGCTGCACTTCATGGAAAGGCACACATTCAAACAAAACCTACTGCCTGGAGCCTGGACAGCACTGTCTTTAAAGCTCTTCATTGTGGAAAATTGTAAGCACCCACAGAGAGGGGGGAACAAGCCTACAGGTGCGCTTTAATAATTACCCACCTATGGGGATCTTTTTACTTCATGCCCCAGCCCCCACCCTTCCTTGCGTTATTTTAAAAATAAAACCCAGACATCATATCATTTCGTCTGTGATTTCATTATGTTCTAAATAAGATAAGGGATTTTCACCTGCCTCTCAATACTATGGCCACAAGTTTTAAAGTTAAGAACAATTTCCTGTTATCATTCACTATCCAATGAATACTCAAATCTTTCTGCCCCTCTCCCCTTGCAAAGTCTTTCTACAGTTACAGTTCAAATCACACTCCAGTTGAAATCCATGATTTTGGCTGATTTAGTCGCGGAAATCTCCTTTAATCTACACCGTTTATGTCACAGGACATATTTAAATAACTGCTCCTGGAAAGACCGTTTGGCATCTGGGGGAATTGTTTCATTTACTTCTACCACGCTTGACTGGCTCTGAGTCAGGGCTAAAGCTGGGAGGTGTCGTTTTTTATATATTTTATTTAAAATGTTGGCAGGGAGTGTGTGTTGGTACCAATTGTCAGATACATTCCAATTTTAGAGATTATGAAAAATGAGAAAATATTCATTTTTAGGATCATCGAAATATAGTAGCTGGAACACAGCCAGCTCACATGTGTTCTCTTTTCAATTTTAAATTGGGGTAAGAGAATGGTATACAGGGCAGGCATAAAGTCCCTTATGTGTGAGTAGGGCAGGTGCAGACAGGACAAGGTATCCCTGTTTTTAGAGCTTTGCATGGTGAACTCTTCTCTCCTTTTCAAACTTGGCAAATAACCCGAAGTTCTTAGAATGTTTACAGCTCATTTAATACATATCAATGTGTTAACATTTGCACAAGCAAGGCAACTCACACAGTGTTGATTGCACAGATGTGAGGAGGTTGAGTAAGTCTGCATCCAGAATACCATCCCGTTCTTCATAGCGCCTGAGAAAGGGCAGATGTTGAAAGATGTGAAGAAGTTCCTGCTTCTTCATGTGTGCCTGCACACACTTCATGGGTCAGAACAATCTTCACATAAACTGGATGGCACAAAGGGAAAAGGAGGCTGCACCGGTTTCCATTTGGCTTCAAATCTGATGATATGGGTTTTCACCTGTTTACAGCTGCTGAGATGACTACAGATCAGTCGCTGATGGAATTTCAGCTTCACCTTGTAGTCGCCTTATTAACATAAACCTAAGGGCCTGGGGAGGCATGAAGACACACAGTCAAGGGTCAAAGGACTTGGTTCAGTGTTCGAACACCTGGCCATCATGCCAGAGGCCTAGGTTTCAAAGCCTAGCACCACACCTCTCCCACCAAAAAATAAAAGTGGATAGCTATATCAGAGTCCCAGCGTGGGTGGAAACAGGTTTTGCCCCGGGTCACTGGCAAATTTTGAAAAGTCAGAAACCTTTGATTACTCCCTGGAGAGATTCCAATCCAACGCAAAAAAGAATGTTGCTCCTAGCAAACCATGCTTAGGAGAAGGGAAGGTTTTGTTTGTTTACCAGATCTGAGGTAGCTCACAGGCCAGCCGCCATTCCCAGTTCTCAGAAACCCTGCGCGCTCAGAAGTCCTGCACTGCATTGTAATTGATTACTGCATTGTAATCACGTAGAAGTGTACTAGCCTGGTCTTTTGAGTACATGCTCTCTGTGGTGCAATGAGCCTGCTCTGGGATAGTTTTCTAGTGATTTCCTTAGGTCTCAGGTAAGACAATCAGAAGGTAGGGTTCCAGGCAAACCTGAAGTTAGTGCCTATGAGTTTCTAAAACAGGATTTTGATTTAGAACATTGGGAATTGGATCTCCCTTTCCACCATTTGAGCTCAGGTCCAAGGATCAGGGTATTTGGAATGCTGCCCTGAACTTGCCAGCTTTCCTTCAGTATCAGAGGAGACAGAGAAACTGTCTATGCTGTTGTCCCGAGAAGTCAAACCCGGTAGCTGAGAAGGACCCCTGCCACTCAGCAGTAAGAAGAGCTGGCGAAAGGGAAAGAAAATCAAAAGCAACATTTACAAAGTCCAGTGCACACACATGGACCTTGGGGGCATTAGAAAGTTGAGGTTCCTGCCTCCAAGTTCTTGTCTTGACTCTAACTGTAAGCTGAAATAAGTCCTTTCCTTCCCAAGTGGCTTTTTGGTCATGGTGTTTATCAGAGGAATAGAAACCCTAAGACACCCTGTCTCAACAATAAGGTGAACTGGGTGGTGGTGGCCTTTAATCCCAGTACTGGGAGGCAGAGGCAGGTGGATCTCTGTGAGTTCGAGGCCAGCCTGGTCTACAGTGCGAGATCCAGGACAGGCACCAAAACTACACAGAGAAACCCTGTCTGGAAAAACCAAAA
>CABHPH010110661.1:6216-33704 GCA_902168325.1 Peromyscus nudipes | reverse complement strand
CACACACACACACACACACATAAACACAGCACAGATGAGGACACCACACACACACACACACACATAAACACAGCACAGATGAGGATACCTCACACACACACACACACACACACACATGCATAAACACACACAAAGAAGAAAAGAAAATGGGTCACCATCACTTACTCTAAAGGACACTATTGTTCTGATTTCTTCACAGACGTCGTCCTTGTCAAGAATAGGTATTCTGGGATTCTGGGTGTGGCGGTGCAGTGAAATTCCAGCACTTGGGAGGCAGAGGCAGGAGGATTCTGCTTGTTCGAGGTCTGCTTGGTCTACACAGCAAATTTCAGGCCAGCCAGTACAGCATAGTGTAACTCTCTCTACACCAACATCAGAAACAAAGCAGAACAAGTATGTGTTGATGTTTAATTTGTCTTTCATTCTGCATTCAAGTTAGTAATGATCATATGTAGTATCTCATGAAGCAACGGTTGTCTCTCCAACTGCTCCATTGTATAGGAGACCAATGTACTCATTTATTCAATGGCAGTATATCCACTCAGTGTTGATGGATATTTGAGTTGTTTTGAATTCTGAGATTTTATTAATCCTCTGCTATGAACCTTTGTAAGTGACTTTTGGCACATGTCTGTGTAAATTTCCCTCAGCTATCCATAACATATTGGAGGGTTTGGATGTGCTCAGTTCTCACAGATATGTTCAAAGAGGTTTGCAAACTGTATAAATTTGCATTTCTTCCAGGAGGACATGAAAGATAAATGGATGCATGGTCTTGACAGCATTTAACTTGTTGTCTGCTTTTTATTCATCTTGGCTCTTCTAATGGACATGCCGCGGTTTTGATTTGCAGTTTGGTTTTAATGTACATTTCCAGGCAATTAGTAAAGTTAAGCACCTGGGTTTTTGTTTTTGTTTTTCCCTTAGTTTTTGGTTTTTGGAGACAGGGTTTCTCTCTGTAGCCCTGGTTGTCCTAGAACTCACTCTGTAGAACAGGCTGACCTTGAACTCTCAGAGATTCACCTGCCTCTGCCTCCCAAGGGATTAAAGGCATGAGCTAGCATCACCTGGGTGGCTATCTTTTTTTATGAAGTGTCTTTTTTTTTTTTTTTTTTTTTTGGTTTACACAGAGACAGCCGGTCTCTGTGTAGCTTTGTGCCTTTCCTGGAACTCACTTGGTAGCCCAGGCTGGCCTCGAACTCACAGAGATCCGCCTGCCTCTGCCTCCTGAGTGCTGGGATTAAAGGCGTGCACCACCACCGCCCGGCATGAAGTGTTTTTAAAAAGTGTTTGCCCATGTTTTATTGGGTTGTTTGCATTTTTCTATTGCTTTAGAGTGGTCCTCAACCTGTCGGGGGAGTCACATTAGGAAGGTTGAGAACCACTCTTTACAGGAATGCTTTGGATACTATATATATGATTCCGTTTGAAATGTATGCATCACTCATTTTTCCCACTTGATAGCGTTCCGTTTTATTATGTTAGTGTCTTGTCTTTTAACACACATCACTTTTCATTCTAATACAGTCTAACTTATCAGTCTTTACCTTTATGGCAATTTGTGTGTGTGTGTGTGTGTGTGTGTGTGTGTGTGTGTGTGAAAGTCAGAGGGCTACTTTCAGGAGCGGGCTCTTGCCGTCCGTCCACCTGGCTGAGCAGGTCTGTGCTGTTTCTGCGGCCGCACTGCATACACCAGGCTGGCTGGCCCTCAGGAAATTCTACTGTCTCCACCTAGTGCCGGGACTATGGATGCACAGTGGCACATCCAGCCCTCCATGGAGGCTCTAACACCTTTACCCACTGAACCATCTGAGCCCCTGCTCCCTAAATCCTACTCTTTATTGAAATTTATGGAAATGTTTACGCCGTGTCTGACGTGTAGACAGCTTGTTATACGCGTCGGTTACTATTAATAGCTTTTTCAGGTGAAGAAATTAAGTCAGGGAAGATGGAATGGAAAGCATTTATGGACATAATCCAAGAAACGCCGGCTAGCCCAAGCTAGCCACCTCCACCGGGAAAGTCTCTATCTGATTACAGGTGCATCTTACCACACCTGACATAGCCTACATTTTTATGATAAATCATTACGGAGATTTCATCTATTTTATTACCACCATTCTGTTTACCACTCTATAAAACAGGAATGATAGCAGCATTGAAAACAGTCTTGTTGAAGATATATCTGTGGGATAGGATGTGATTTTTTTCCTCATAGCACAAATTCATTGTACTAAGAATTGGGTTTTACTGTGCCATTTTAACATATGCATATAGTTTACTATGATCATATCTGTTTTCCCATTGTTCTCACCTGCCCCCTCCTGTCCCCATGGTCCCCTTTCTTCCTCCTGGTAGTGGGCTTGCACTTTCATGGTCCCCTCCCCCAAGTTTAGGAAGAAACTTACTTTAATACCTTCTTTATTTTCCTTTTTTTTTTAATTTTTCCTTTCTTTGATACTGGGTCTCACTTATGTAGCTCCAGCTGACCTGGAGCTTGCCATGTAGACCAGGCTGGCCTCAAACTCACAGAGATATGCCTGCCTCTGCCTCTAGAGTGCTGGGATAAAAGGCATGTGCCACCACATCCAGCTAGCTCCTCCGTTTTTAGTCTATGTAAGACTCAAACTACTCTATAGTCAGGATTATATATTAAAAAAAGCAAAAAAAACAAAACAAAACTTACTTTTTTGGAGACAGAATTTAGCTCTGTAGCCCAAGCTAGTTACCTCCACCGGGAAAGTCTCTATCTGATTACAGGTGCATCTTACCCCACCTGACATAGCCCACATTTTTATGATAAATCATTACGGAGATTTCATCTATTTTATCACCACCATTCTGTTTACCGCTCTATAAAACAGGAATGATAGCAGCATTGACAACAGTCTTGTTGAAGATGAAAAAATTTGCTGGAAATGTTTACGCCGTGTCTGACATGTAGACAGCTTGTTATATGCATTGGTTACTATTAATAGCTTTTTCAGGTGAAGAAATTAAGTCAGGGAAGATGGAATGGAAAGCATTTATGGACATAATCCAAGAAACTCTGGCTCTTGACTCTCTGGTGCTGGCTCTTCCGCTTACACCATTTTCTCTCAGGAGCACCTGGGAGCCGGTTAGTCTCCTGCAGCTAAGTCTCTCCATCACACTGACGGGTTCCAAAGATTACACAATAATGCCTGCAAACTGCTGCCTAGAAGGACTCTAATCAGTGTCCCGAGCATGCATGCTTCCTAGGTGTGCTGTAGGGTAACGGAACTGTATGGGAGGAAAATGTTTTTCTTCTATGGATTCTTTGTACAAATTAAGACAACTACATCACTCATGGCCCTGCAAAGAATCATGCAATGGGCTCATTAAGGTAACTTTGGGAAGATAGTGGGTTGTTATCTTTTTTTTAAGGGAACTTTGCCGGCTCCCTCAAACACATGGCAAGTGGACAGCAAGGAAAACATAGTGAATTACTTCCATATGGCTCAAAGCAATGAGAAACATTTTTGATTAATAACACATTCCCTACAATAAAATTGCTTCCAAATCTGCCAGAGGACACCAACTTATCTGCTACATCTATTTCCAATTTGATCTTTCACTGTTTTGACTCACAAAAAGAAAAAAAAATCCTACACTCCCCACTGGTTCACTGAAACGATGGTCCTTCCGGGGCAGTCACCTGCTCCCACTTGCCAGTGCTAGCCCACAGAGAGCTGCTCCTTTGCTGATTTTAGAACCAGCTGCTGAGACATGAGCCTCAAACATTCAAGAGATGGCCTTTACAGCCTCATCATTTGGTGCAATCATTAACATGTCATCTGCATATGTGAGTACTAGAGTGAGCATTTAGTCTCCATGTCCTTGTGCGCATGCCTCAACTGTGAGCCAGGCAGGTTAGGTCACATCATAAATTCTCTTCAAAAGGCTTTAATTGCTGTATAAAAGTCCAAGCGAGCACCCTAGTCTTCAAGTTTTCATTGTCTGGAAGCAGCGATCACAGGCTGTTCCTGCCTCGCCAGCCACTCTGAGGACGTGCCAGAAACCTACTCAATTGGAAGTATCCGTGCGTAGTCTCTTTCTCCTTCAAGTGCTTTCCTCCCCACCCTCTCCTTTTTCAAAGGAGATAAAAATGAAAACCTGACTGTCCTTTACTCTTCATTTTACAGTTTCTGTGGGTTTAACAAAGCCATCTGCCACCCCTGTCCCTTAACGCCTGGAACGATGATCACATCGTCTTCTCCGAAAAGACTGTTAATCTCACGGTAATCCCTGCTAATCACTTTGTAATCAGCGCTCCCGGGGGCTAAAGGTCCTCAGCTCCTAATCATGATGTTGTAATCATCATTCTTGTGAGACAGCATTTAGTAAGCCCTAAATCTTGGGTTTAATTCTTCTTAGCTTCCTAATTATTTCCTGAGACAAAGGCAGGAGCTCTCTGGATAGGAGAAACCAGAGCTCTCCGGCTTGAACTGGCATAAGAGATCACACTCACTCCAGAGTGAAGTTTCTGATGTCTGACCAAGACTTTCAACTTGGTGATAAGTATTTTTGGATCCCCAGAAGTAGTTTTCTCTGCTGACACAATAATCCAGATCAAGCCAAATTAAAAGTCCAGGTTTAATGAGCAAAGCACCCCCAAATGACTCTCAAGCCCCCCAGAAGTGAGGTGGGGGGCAGAAATCCCAGGGCAGGTCTAGGGACCCAAGCTTAAATATCCTGTAGGCACAGAGCAGCTCTTGGGGAGGAGCCACTGCTTTGGCAGGTTTTCTAAGATGGACAGAGTTTGGAATGGGGGCGAGGGGCCAAAGTGGAGCTTCCAACTGAACATCCCAACCTTCTTGAATATATAGGCTCTGGTTCAAGTCTGGCTACTTCCTGTTGGCATGGGATGATGTGGGGAGGGGAGTTGGGAGTCAGTGGGCTGCTCAGCAGAAGGTATGGGTCAAGAGGCATCTAGTAACTGCCATGACCCCAGGAATCTGTTTCTTGAGGAAGCAGAGAAGGCAAGGAGAAAAAAAAATAGATTGTTATCATTGGCCTTATGAGCTGGGCTAGCCATGGGAAGAGTGATAACTGTCAGAAAGAATGGAACAGAGAAGTGCCCTGGTTGCAGAGAAGAGACAAGGGTGAGTGCCAAAGGTGAATGAGCAGGACAGAAGAGCAGAAGACCCTTCATTGGGACATTTGGAAAACCAGAGGGTGGAGGGTCTCAATTGCTGGACAGACCATTTATCCTGGATAGGTGCCTGCTGGAGCCTGGAGAGGTAGTACCAGCACTGATCCTAGGATCATGGGGGTGGGGGGTTGGCATGCCAAATTGAGGGATGATGTGTTCCAGGAGTACCTGAGCCATCACATCTGCTGTTTCCCTGGAGGTAAGGAGTGCCTCCATCCATCCTGTAAAGGTGTCAGTAAGAGTTAAGAGATAACAGAGTTTTTTATGAGTGGGCATGTGGGTGAAGTCAACCTGCCAGTGCTCGCTTGACTGGTGTCCTCGGAGCTGGTGCAGGGGCTGGCGTATCTGGAGGGCCTCCTGCAGGTTGGCCTTGGAACATGTCTGGCAGGAGGAGTGGACCTGTAAAGCATGGGTTCGAAGATGGGTGGGGTCAAAGAGGGGCTCCAGAGACTGGTATTAGTTTCTCCAGGCCAGATTTCTTGATACAGTAGCAGAACTCCTTCCCCAGGAACCTGCATGTGTCTGTAAAACATCTGGAACAGATTTACACCTTGATGTCATAGCCAAGGCTATGGCTTTGGGTTAAAAGGCATGAACATTTTTCCTAAGGCCTGTTTTTAGCTGATGAAATACACCTTTAAGTCTATATTTAGAAGACAACCAGAAGAAATTAACTGAATGAAAGAGGTTGAGCAGCAAGGGAGGAATGGAGTTGAACAAGCCTGCAGGCTTCCATACCCTCTTTAATGCCATACCCTCTATTTCAGAGGGTGAGGATTTGGTATTTCAGCAGAGTTTTGCTGTATGGCTGGAGACAATACAGTAATGCTGAAAAAGCCTCTATGCAGTCCTAAAAGCTGGGTCTTAATCCATAGAAATGTAAGAACTTCTGAAAACTGCTCATAGACAGTGCTCTATCAGTTCATCAAAACTTCATTTACCAATGCTGAACCTCCAAAATTCCATTGTAGTAATAGCATAGAAAGGGGACAGAAGTCTGAAATATTGTTACATACTTAAGTGGGAAGTTACATCTGAAACCTGTTTATTCTTTACTATGAAGCCTGTGAACAAGGCAAACATGTCTGTATTTTTAACAGGAAACTTAACTAATGAACTAATGAGCTCCCACGGTGGTTATAGCCTTGAGGGGTTGAGTGCAGTGTTAAACTGGCAACTCTATCAGTACTCTAGTCTTCAAACACCATCAGATCTGAGAAGGATAAATTTCTCCTGAGTAAGCAGAAATGACACAGCTTTCCAGCTCCCTAGACAGCCACCCCAGGTTCCTCAGTGGTCCTTGGGGATAGAGGTCCCAGGGCAACATCAGTCTTTAGCTGCCAGGCCCAGAAGGACAGACTTTCCTGTGGTGTAGGAATTTGGGGAGACTGGCCTACCTTGTCTCGGCAAAGTGGGGCAATCAATCCCCCGGCGTCCTGCTTGTCCACAGTCTGGACAGGGTGTTAGCAGCAGTTAAGGTCAAGGCAGTTTTCAGCTCAGTGGCTGGTTTTGCTACATTTAAAGCAAGCTTCAGGTGGAAGTTCTTCTGTGGCCATCCATTTTTTTTCACTTTCTCATTCTTTTTCCCCAGTGATATTTTTTATTTCAGATTTATTTTTTATTTCATTTTATGGGTGTGAACATTTTGTCTGCACGTATGTATGTGCACCACATGTGTGCCTGCTGCCAGAGGAGGTCAGAGGAGAGTATCAGATCTCCTGGAACTGGAGTTACAGATGGTTGGGAGCTGCCATGTGGTGGCTGGAACCTGAACCCAGGTCCTCCGGAAGAGCATCAGGAGCGGCTGAGCCATCTCTGCGGTCCTTCTCTATCTCCTTTGACCGCGTCTTTTCTCCTCTTCACTGCTTGGTTAGCAACTTTCCGGTAAGGAGCAGCGTGCTCCCCATGTGTCCTTCGGTTTCTGAGTCACATACTTTCCCTTTTAGTTTTGTTTAGTCAAATTGAGGAAATACTTCTGTAGCCCTAATTTACTTTCAAACATAAATGGCTGTTGGATTTGGTTGATTCATATGATTTTTTTTTCAGTCTGATAGGATACATTGTTTGCTTTTTATCCTCTTGTGTTCTCCGGTACAATCGCTCAGTTTTTTTACATAACTATGCCATTTCTTTTTTCTCTTCTTTTCCCAGTTGTACTTCCCTGGAGGCAGCTTATCACACATCTCAGAGGCTTCCTCTTTTGTTAAACGGAGAGCATTCTTTTTTTTTCTTTTTTACTTCTTCCGCTATCACAAGGTTTGGATTCTGTGTTACCATCTCCTCAGGCAGTGGTTTTCTTCTTTATGTAACACTCCCGTAAAGGCTGTTGAAGGGCTAAAAGGATGGCCCCTGGCTGGGTGGTGGTGGTGGCGGCGGTGGCGGTGGCGGCGCACGCCTTTAATCCCAGCACTTGAGAAGGCAGAGGCAGGCGGATCTCTGTGAGTTCGAGGCCAGCCTGGACTACAGAATGAGTTCCAGGAAAGGCACAAAGCTACACAGAGAAACAAAACAAAACAAAACAAAACAAACAACAACAACAACAACAAAAAGATGGCCCTGTAGATAAAGCCCTCACCACGCAAGCCTGAGGACTGGGATCAGATCCCCAGGAGCTGCAGCTCACAGTAACCCCAGTGTTCAGAAGGCAGGGAGGGGATCCCAGAGGCAAGCTGCCTAGAGTGACTAGCCAATCTGTGAACCTCAGGTTGAGTAAAAGATTGCCTCAGGAAATCAAGAGGAGCGCTACCAAGGAAGACATCTGGCTTCAATCTTGAGCTTCCACAAGCACTCCTGTGCATGCTTACCTGCATATACTCATGTGAATTTGAACATGGATACAACATGTTTTATATATATATATACAGTCTGCTTTTACTCTAAAATCTCTTTACTTGAATATCAAATAGAAAAAGTCATTCACTATTTAGTCTGAGCTGCCACATCAACACAGTTTAAATTTGTGACTTTAAATAAGTGAGAAATGAACCTTTTGTTCATTTGGTTATTTCAATAATAAAAAGTAGCCAGGCAAGGTAGTGTAAGCCTGTAATCCGTAAACTGGGGAGGCTGAGACAAGGGAGATGATGAGTTCAAGGATAGCCTGAGCTACAGAGCCATGGCTTATCTCGGTAAGTAAGAAGAGAAGTGATAGATCAGTAGAATATGAGAACTCCTTTCCAGTGTCCTTGTTTCCTGAGCCCCACCCTACAGCCTATGATTCATTTTCATCAGGCTTAGATTTTTGTTTGTTTGTTTTGTTGTGTTGTATTTCAAGACAGGGTGTCTCTGTGTAGCCCTGGCTATCCCGGAACTCACTCTGTAGACCAGGCTGGCCTTGAACTCAGAGATCCACCCGCCTGTCTCTGCCTCCCAAGTGCTGCCACCCCGCCCTGCCTTCAAGCACAGATTTAGGTGTTGCGTTTCACTATTATTAGTTCACCTCCCCTACCACACTACACCCTTTAACTGTCACCTCCTGGTCTTCCCACACGACCCAGACAATGGCTAAATACTCTCTGTCTCTTTGAATTTCCTTGGTCTAGACATTTAATATAAGTGCAATAGATGACGTGGTGTTTGTGATTGGCATCTTTCATTAGCATATTTCCGAGATCCAGCCAGCTCCAGTATGACTCGCTATTTCATCCTTTATTATGGCTGACTAGTTTTCCATTGTGTGACTTTACTGACTCACCACTTTTATCCACTGATGGATATTTTGTGTTTCCCTATACTTTTTGGTTATTATGAATAGTTATGATAAGCATTTGTTTATACACACACACACACACACACACACACACACACACACACATCTTTCTTGGGTATACACATAGAGTGATATTGCTCGAGCATGTAGCAAGTCTTTAAATTTTGAGGAATGCCACATTGTTTTCCCACGTGGCCACTAGATTTTATACTTGAGCTATGTGCAAAGGTTCTAGTTTTCGCATTATGTTAGCACCTGTTAGTATCACAAACCAAAGAGTGAGTGTTCAGGGCTAGGGAGGCACTCAGAGGGTGTAACCATTTGCCCTGGAAGCAGGTGGACCTGAGTTCAAATCCCCAGCACCCACAAAGGCTAAGCCTCATATTGCCTCTAACCCCAGCACAGGGGGAGAGAGGGAGATGGAGACAAACAGATCTCCAGAGCTCCAGGGTCCAGCCAGTCTAGCCAAATGCTCAGCTTCTAGTTCTATGAGAGAAGGGAATAAGGCAGAGAGTGATAGAAGATGACATCTGAGGTCCATGGGCCTTTCATGTGTATGCACAGCCGCAGCATGTACCAAACATATCACACACACACAGACACACTCACATATGCAAGCTCATTTATACAAATAAAATAAAATGCTTAAAAGAAAAAAAATGTATAAATAATCCTCTTTGGTTGGAGAGATAGCTCAGGTTAAGATTGTGTTGCACTCTTCCAGAGGGCCTGGCTTCAGTTCCCAGAACCCACATCAGACAGCTCATAGGTGCCTGTAACTCTTACACCAAGGGATCCAACAACTGGCCTCTTCAGAGACTGCATTCACATGCATAAATCCATACACACACATGCGCTCACATGTGCACATACACACACACACACACACACACACACACACACTTACAAAAAACAAACAACAACAATAACAACAACAAAAAAGCCCATCTTCCCATTAAAAACCCTCAAATGGCCAGGCATGGTGGCGCATGCCTTCAGTCCCAGCCCTCGGGAGGCAGAGACAGGCAGATCTCTAAGTTCAAGGCCAGTCTGGTCTACAGAGTGAGTTCCAGGACAGCCAAAGCTATGTAAAGAAACCTGTCTCAAACAAAACAAACAAACAAACAAATCTGAATGATTATCATGACTTGGCATCTCATAGCATGTATTACCAAGAGCAAGTCCAATTCCTCAAGCTACTACAGCCCACCCACCCGCTCCCACCAGTAGACTCGCCATGACTAAATCTCAGTCCTTCCAGGTCTCCCTAGGCAGATGGTGTAAGTCACCAACACCTGGAAACATTTGCTATATTCTGCCATTGCATCAGCATGGCTGGCGCTCTCTCTCGCTCTCTCTCTCTCTCTCTCTCTCTCTCTCTCTCTCTCTCTCTCTCTGTCATTTTTAATTTTTTGTTTTTGTTTTTCCAGGCAGAGTTTCTCTGTGTAGCCCTGGCTATCCTGGAACTCACTCTGTAGACCAGGCTGGCCTCGAACTCAGAGATCCTTCTGCCTCTGCCTCCCAAGTGCTGGGATCAAAGGCATGTACCACCACTGCCTGGCTGGGCTTTCTTGCAGTATTACCAATTTTCTTTAACAGCTATTTTCAAACTTTTCTGTTGATTTCCATAGCACGGGACTTATCAAAAAGCCTCCATAACCAACTTCTGTGATTAACTTTTTCAAAACACCTTAACAGAAACAAAAGCATCATTCCCATTACACTGGGACTAGCTGGTTACCCTGGTCACACACAGACACATAGCTGTCAGACATGGAGTCCACTCTGAACAGTCTTTTCCTGTGAGTCCTTTCTCCAATGTCAGAATAATTTAAAAGAATTTTTGCACAAGGAACTTATTATGAATGACTTCTCTGTGTTCACCATATTTCTGAGGGAAATTTGTCTTTAAAAATTTGACTCAGTGCTGGGAGAGGCTCTGTAGGCCTTTTTTGCTGACATTCCACGTTTCAAAATAATGATCTTCACAGCGGGGAGTACCAAGCAGCTAGTGGCAGGGTTCTGTGCTAATAGTTTTCTACAAACTATTTCCCTTTCTAATACCCAAAATAATGATTTTAATGTTATAAGAATGATTTATCGATGTATAATGTTTTGTTAAGAAACTGTATTAGCATAATACACATAGCATTTTAAATATATGACATTACTTTTCAGTTATAGGTGGTTATGTTTTCTTAATAAAGTTTTCAGGTGTCTGTGAGGAAATGAGGATTATTTAAAACATGCTCAAGACCTGTGTCTGTTGCCATATTTGAGAGGCTGTTATGTAGAAGAGGTAGACTTTCACAGAGCAAGCATTACTCTCACAGAGCTAACGTACATCTGGTTCCCAAATCTCAGCAGATAAAAACTTTTTTTCCTCCTAAAACGGAGTTTCACTCTGTAGCCCCGGCTGTCCTGGAGCTCACTCTGTAGACCAGGCTGGCCTCGAACTCACAGAGATCTGTCTGCCTCTGCCTTCTGAGTGCTGGGATGAAAGGCGTGCATCTGGCTAAAATAAAACTTTCTTAGTGTGGGATGAGTTGAGAAGGAAAAGTCTTCAAAAATTTTATTACGTTTTTATTTATGTTTTTGGTGGGGCAGGAGAACTTACACATGCACGGCACTTGTGTGGAGGCTGAGGACAGCTTGTGGGAGTCAGTCCTCTCCTTCCCTCATATGGTCACAGAAATCCAACTCAGGGTGCCAGGCTTGGCAGCAAGCACTTTTCCCCAGTGCGCCATCTCACTGGCCCCTAGAAGGACAGTCTGTAGGTGCAAGCATCAACATCGTGGGCCTCAGGCCTGCAGTTTCATGCAAACCATGCAGCTCGAGCCTCGCCTTCAGCTGGCGTCAGCAATCTTGCTGAGTCTCATCACCACTGGCCAGGGAACCACTGATATTCCTCTGCTTTTTCATCAAGTAAAAGAAAAACAGCTCCCTTCTCATCAAGTAAAAGAAAAACAGCTACCTTCGTTTACTTGCTGAGTACACAAGATAACACCGAATGCTTATCGCTTTGGATAATCCAGACCAAAGACTAAAGACTACTTAGATTAGCCAAGACTGGGTTCAATTGTAACAGAAACCTGAAGCAATAAAGTATTAAGCAAGAGAGATTTTTTTTCTTATGCACATGAACCTCCCGAGGCCAGCCGTGGGCTGGTTTCACCTTACTCCACAAAGCCCCTTCCCCTTGTTGCTGCTGTATGGACGATAGGCAAGAAAAAGCCCGGGAAATTACTGCAGGGTTAGGAGTGGTGACTAGGACCTGTGGTCCCCCATATTAAGAAGGCTGAGGCAGGAAGATGGCTTGAGCATACCAGTTTGGGGCCAGGGTGGGTAACAGAGCAAGACCCTGTCTCCCTAAATAAAAATTAATCAAAGAGAAAATGTATTTGCGTTGTTAGAAAGCTTTTTTTTTTCATGCTGTTTTCCTTTGATCTCATTGGTCACATAAACATGCATCGGAAGGTGACTACTTAACCAGCTAAAAATCTTAGGACCTAAATTAAAACTTGGAGAGAGGACAACACATTGGAGGTAACTAGATTCCTCCCATGCCACTTCCAAATAGCTCTGTTTTCTAAGTTAGTAACCTGAGCCTTACAAGTTTTAAAGTCCCCAAAGTTGTTTTGTTGATAAATGAGAGTATTTAAAATGATACCTGTCTGAATGACAGGAGCAAGCCAGGCAGGAGTGCTCATGATTTCTTCTAGAGGCTGAGTATGTTGCTACTACAATGTAACACTCCAACATAAACAATGAATGTGCTTAACACCGCTGATCCTTTACGTGAATCTGCACAAATCTCCGCTGATCTTTGCTTGGAGATATGGCCTCATGGCCTTGGCTTAAAATAATTTGACATTGCTCCACCTGGCCCCTCTCATTTCACCAAGCTATGCTCCGTTCTGAGTTGTTCTTGTGATAGAGCAGAGGTCCAGGAAAGAGATCCACGTCACAAGAGGCTTTCTGCTGCTGTGTTTGAGGAAGGGTTGCATTATGTAGCCCAAGCTGGCCTCACAACTGTGGTCCTCCTGCCTCTGCTTTTTGTGTGCTAAGCTTACAGGTGTGTACCAACAAGCCTATTTACAAAAGGCGTCTTGAGGTTCATAATCACTTGTACCTTATTGTATTGGTAGAAGTAAATACCAGGACTAAGTTCAAGGTAGAGAAACAGACTCCATATCTTCAAGAACCACAGAGTCATCTTGCAAAGACTCATGGTACAAATAGATCACTAACTGGGTTACATTCATACAGTGAATGCAATCCATCTTCCATGGTGCTAAGAAATGCCAGTTGAATTGAAAATAGTAACAATAGTCATCAACCAAAGACCTGAATGCACTGTGATTTTCTTTCTTTCTTTTTTTAATTAAAAATTTTTTTTAACACTGGGCACTGACGACAACACACCTTTAATCCCAGCACTCAGGAGGCAGAGGCGGGTGGATCTCTGTGAGTTCAAGGCCAGCCTAATCTACAGTGAGTTGCAGGAGAGCCAAGGATACACAGTGAAACACTGTTGAAAAACAAAATAAAAAACAGTACATTGATTTATTTTGTGTGTATGAGTGTTTTACCTGCATGCATGTATGTGTATGGATCATGTGTATGCCTGGTGCTTAGGAGACCAGAGGAAACCAGGAGGGCAGTGGGTCCCCTAAAGAGGACATTCGAGCCCCCAGAATTGGAGCCACCATGTGAGTGTCGAGAATTGAACCTACGTCCTCTGTAAAAACAAGTTCTCTTAATCACCCAGACATCACTCCAGCCCATGCTTTTCTTAAAGGGACTCAGCTCCTACCATAGCTCTGCTTAGCAGGCATAGACAGGCCATGAAGAAAACACCTAGAAATACCGGCAGATCTCAGACCATTTCCTTCTGCTAGACCGCACTTGGAGTGAGTCTAAGAAGGGGAGAAAAGACTCTACAGCAATTTTCATTGTCTTGGAAAAACATCATTTGCCCTAGATTGCCTTTTCCCCTAAAATACGTCTGTATCGGGCTGGCACTCAGGGAACAGAGGCAGGTGGATCTCTGTGAGTTCAAGGTCAGCCTGATCTATATGGCACGTTCTAGGCATGCCAGGGCTACCTAGTGAAACATCATCCAAACAAACAATAAAAGATGCCTGGCTGCTGTCAGGACATTTATGGGGCTGGAGAGACGGCTCTAAGGTTAAGAGTACATACTGCTCTTGCAGAGGACCTGAGTTTGGTTCCCAGCACCCCAACCCGGCAGCTCACAACTGCCTGTAACTCTAGCTCTGGGCAATCTGACCTCCTCTTTTGGACTCCATGGGAACCTGCACTCAAGTGCACATACCCACACACATACACATATAATCATAAAAAACAAAAATAAATCTTTAAAATGTGTCTGTCCTAAATCATGGTTTTTAAAAAGGTGTGCATTTCCTCTTTCTTGAGAAAGAGAGAGAGAATCTAGTTTTGTCTTAGTCTTTTTTTCCCCCCAGACAGAGTTTCTCTGTATAGCTTTGGCTGCCCTGGAACTCACTCTGTAGACCAGGCTGCCCTCAAGCTCACAGAGATTTGCCTGCCTCTGCCTCCCGAGTGTTGGGAATAAAGGCATGCACCACCATTACCCAGCTTGTCTTCGTTTTTATTGAACTGGTCCATTCATTCATTCATTCATTCATTCATTCATTCATTCACTGGGTAACAATGCAATGAATTCCTGCCCTTCCTTTGCCAAGCACCACACTGGGCCCCAAGAGGCAATGATTAGCAAACACAGAAAGCAGTCCTCCTCTTGTGGAGTTTACTATTGTGACTTAGGAAATAAGACAAAGAATCTCACAAGCAAATGCATCGTGACAAGATATAAAAATGACAGAAATGCATCATAGAAGGTGGCCCAAAGTGCTCCAAAGCAAAGGGCAGATCTGGTCCGGAGCATTAAGGATGAGATGTTCAAGCTGAAGTGTGTCTAGTAAGGCGGACTCCAGCTCCCAGAAAAATGATTTTGCACAGGTCCTGAAGAGGAGGAGCGGAGTGGTTAGAAGCACCAATAGAAAGACCAGAGAGGGGCAGGAAACGGACTACCAACCTGAAGGGCTAATGGCTCTCAGATTCCACTGGGCTTCTTGGCCATATAAAAGACTTTTGTTTTTAACCTCAGAACAAAGATCAGTCCTGGGAAGGTGTACTACAGATCTGTGAGTTTATAAGATCTCTTTGGGGTCAGGATTACGATTGGACAACCCAAGACCAAGTGAGGAGTCTATTGCAGGGTCCAGATAAAGTTTGTGGGATTTCTTTTTTTTTGGGGGGGGGAGGGTTAGGCGGGTTGTTTATTTGTTGACAGGGTCTCATGCAGGCTGGTCTCAAACTGAATGTGTAACTGAGGGTGACCTTCAACTTCTGATCCTCCTGCCTCCACCTCCCGAGTGCTGGCATTACAAGAACACAGTGCTGAGGACTGAACCAAAGGCTCTAGGTGTGCTTGGCCAGCACTCCATCAACAGTTATATCCTCCCCCTCCCCCACCCCCACCCCACAACCCAGTGTTCACAGCTTGGGTCAGGCTGGTGTTGAAGGAGCTGACAGAAACAGAATCCAGGCAAAGGTGGTGTTCAAGTCTCTAGGCCAGCCTGATGGACGTGAAGAAGAAACTGTGATGTAGCAAATATTTTTAAGTAACATGTATTAATACATATACAAAATGTATTTTGATCATATCCACTCCTCACCCACTCCCCCCCACCCCTACCCCCCGCAACAATCCCCAGACCTCTCTAACATGTCCCCCTGTCAACTACGTGTCCTTCTGCCTTAGACAGGGTTAGAAAGGGTTTATTCAGCTTATGCTTCCACGTCACTGTCACTGTTCATCATCAAAGGAAGTCAGGACAGGAACTCAGGCAGGACAGGAACCTGGGGGCAGGAGCCGATGGAGAGGGGCTGCTTACTGGCTTGCTGCCCATGGCTTGCTCAGCCTAAGCCTGCTTTTTTATAGAACCCAGGACCACCAGCCCAGGGGTGGCACCACCCACAATATGCTGGGTCCTCTACATCAATCACTAACCAAGAAAATGCTCTACAGGCTGGCCCACAGCCTGATCTTTTAGAGGTATTGTCTCAATCAAGGCTTCCTTCTCTCAGACACTATTACAGCCAGAAGTTTCTCAGATCCCACTCAGTCCTCCGCCCTAGACAAACCTCTCTCACCCAAGTAAACACACAGAGGCTTTTATTATTTACAAACTGTACGGCCATGGCTTTAGCTGCTTGCCAGCTGGCTCTTTTATCTTAAATCAACTCATTTCTATAAATCTATGTTTTGCCATGTAACCATGGCATTACCTGTCTGCTGACATCTTGTTGCTCCTTCAGTGGTGGGTGTCTCACCCCAGACTCTGTCTTTCTCTTTCCTGTCTCTCTCCTTGGATTTCCCACCTTCCTCTAAGCTGCCTTGCCACAGGCCAAAGCAGCTTATTTATTAACCAATGGGAGCAGCATATATTCACAGTGTACAGAAAGACATCCCTCAGCAGACTATAGTTTTTTGTCAACTTGACATAAATCCAGCTAGCACACCTTCCTTCCTTCCTTCCTTCCTTCCTTCCTTCCTTCCTTCCTTCCTTCCTTCCTTCCTCCCTCCCTCCCTCCCTCCCTCCCTTCCTTCCTTTATCTTCATAACTCACTGAGCGCAGTTAATGCTGCCTGTGTACACGTGGGTGTGGGGCATCCAATGGCACACAGGCAATGTACCATCAGCCACACCCCTTGTAAAGACTCTCCTTCCCCCAGCAGCCATGAACTGCCAATATCTCCTTAGATGAGGGTGGCGCCTTGGGAAGCGCACCCCATCTATGATGGAATCTTGATCGACTTAATTTCAAGTAGGTCTTGTGCAGTTAGCCATCTGCGACTGCCATGTCGGGTCCAGAAGACAGGATTTACAACACCCCTTCCCATCCGCTGGCTCTTACATTCTTTCCACCTCCTCTACCTCAGTGTTCCCTGAGCCTTATAAGGGCTGGGTGGGGGAGCGGGAGGATGAGGGGTGATGAGACCTCGAGAAACCACCGTTCTATGGGTATCTGCTTTAGGGCCGAGCACTCACCCTTTTTTCTCTGCATTCTGACTAGTCAGGAGAAACAGATACAGTGAACTACTTTGCTGGTATAGCTGCACTGAGCTGACAGGTGAAGTTCCACACCAATGGGGCCTCCCTGGTGATAGACTTGGGGCCTGCTTCAGTCTGTGACATAGGCAAATGTCGGCATGCCATTCTAAGATTGACACTCAGGAGACCTTCCGTGTTTCCATTCTGGCTGTTGAACCTCAGCCATCATCATGAAAGGATCATGTCAATATTCACTCCTGAGATAGATGAGAGGTTTGGGGGACGGTCATCCACAGTCCTACAGTAAGAACCAGAGCCATTTGGGCCACATTTGCCAAAGGAGGCCAGCCTGGGTCAGCCGAGGTGCAACCAACTTCTAGATGTCTGAATGGTTGGTGATAAATATTTTATTCTTTCATTAGGCATATATGTATGGTATGTATATGTTTAGAGATAGAATTTTGTTGTGGAATAATCTTTTTGTACACTGTGAAGATGTGCCACGCTGATTGGTTTAATAAAAAGCTGAGTGGCCAATAGTTAAGCAGGATTTCCAGCCACAGAGGATGCTGGGAAGAAGGAGTCACCAGGAGATACAGAGCAAGCAGGATGGGCACAACAAAGATGAGGGAATAAAGCCATGAGGCAGAAAATAAATTAATAGAAATGGGTTAATTTAAGTTATAAGAGCTAGTTAGAAACAAGCCTAAGCTATCAGCATGTGTGGTAAGCAAGTACTCTACCAACCGAGCTACATCCTCTACTGAGTATTGTTGTAAAGAATGAGACTTGGGGCTGTTTGTCACGAAGTGATACCTGTCTTTTACCAGAAGAGTGAAAAATGATTCTTAGGCTTTCAATCTGCTGAATGAAAGTCAAAGTGGTGCCGTTCACTTCAGTAATCCCTTTCCTGTCTCAAAATTCCTCTCTTTGTGAGGTCAACTATGCTTGGTTCCTCTTCTAGCTGTACCTACCCTAGGCCTGCCACCTGGTCTCTAGACTGGTAAGCAGGCCGCTAAATAGCAGAAAGGAAGCAAGGGTGGGTGTTCTCAACTAGTTTCTCCAGAATTCATGTGTTGAAGTCTCAGCTCCCAGTGTGACCTGGCTTGAAGACAGGGCTTTTGTGGAGGTAACTAAGGCCAAAGGAGGTCTTAATAGTGGGACCTACATCCAATAAGATTAGTGCCCTTATAAAAAGAGGAAGAAACAGCAAAGAGTCTCTGTTGTGGGAGGTAAGAAGAGGTTGAGCAGGGTGTGGTAGTGCCCGTCTTTAATCCCAGCACTCGGGAAGCAGAGGCAGGCAGATCACTGAGTTTGAGGCCAGCCTGGTCTACAGAGTGAGTTCCAGAGCAGCCAAGACTGCACAGAGAAACCCTGTTTCAAAAACAACAACAACAACAAAACAAAAAACAAAACAAAAAAATTAAAAAATAAATAAATAAAAACTAAAAAGAAGAGGTCTTGAGTGCCCTGCTGGCACATTGATCTTAAACAGTTCAGCGTGATAAAATTTAAGCACAGGAAATGTCAGTATTTTTTATTGGTCCAGTCACTGGTTGTTGGCATTTTGATGGCAGTCTAAGCGTGTCAGTACAGCAGGTCGGAGGCTGTGTGGGAGAGTGGAGGAACCCTGGTAAAGGTGGCTCTGTGTGCGGGGCACGTGCGGTGTGTGGGCGTCTCCTTGGAAGGCTGTGCTGTTCTGTCTTTGCCTCGTCGGAGTTTACATACTAAAGACGCCGGTTTTGGTTTTTGGTTTTTAATAAGTCACCTTGAACAACTGCAAGTTCCTAATGGAGGAAAGGAAACGCAGAAACTCCAGCGGCTGTGGAACCCACTGTTCCCATTCTGTGAAGGAGCTGCGGCAGGGGCCACACCCAGGACAGGACCTCACCCCCATCCAAAGTCCAGTTTGTCTTTGAAAAAGAGAGTGGAAAAATGCTGAGGTCAAAGGACACTTTTGTTCCTGTTGACCAAGCTCAGTTCCGGGCAGAGGCTGATTTGCAAAGAGTCCCGTGATCTCCGGAGCTGCACGTTTTGCTCCTTCGCTGTGGAGGGCAGGCACTTGGGGAGACACCTAGGGAAGGAGGAAGGGAGGAATTCCTGACCCTGTTTGAAGTCCAAAGGGGGGGCTACCTCGTGGGTCAGGCTGAACCACACCCACTACCTTTTAGATTAGGCCTCTCTTCCCTTACAAGGCCCACAGTATTCTTAACCCAGAGTCCTGAGGATTTTATATTTGTAACTACTGAAAAGTTCAAATGTCAAGCAAAAGGGGATCTGCTCTCATGAGATTCTAGTTGACAAAATTCTATTTGTAGGGTGTGTGTGTATGTATGTGTGTGCGTTTGTATATGTGTGTGTTTATATATGTACATGTATATGCATGCATGTCTTTAGATGAGTGTATGTTCATATGTATGTGTTTATATATATTTGTGTATATGGGTGTATGTGTATAGGTGTGTGTGTTTGTGTATGCGTGTGCTTATGTATGTGTACAGGTGTGTGTGTGCTTGTATATATATGTGTGTTTATGTATGTGAATGTATATGCATGTATGTGTATAAGTATGTATGTGCATGTATATGCATGTGTATGTATTGGTTTGTATGCATTTATGTAAGTGTATGTATATGTGTGTATGTATACAGATGTGTGTGTGTTAAAAGACACAGAGCTGGCTGGTGGCTTCTTTCTGTGACTGAACTGGTGGTTTGATTCTCAGGTGTCAGTTTTGACTGACTTTTGCTCTGTTGGTCCTGTAGATGTCCTCTTGTATAATTTTCTTTCTTTCCTTCCTTTCTTTCTTTCTTTCTTTCTTTCTTTCTTTCTTTCTTTCTTTCTTTCTTTCTTTCTTTCTTTCTTTCTTTCTTTCTTTCTTTCAACTTGTCGCTTCTTCATGTATAGTTTCTGTCCATCTTAGTTAGAGTTTCTATTGCTGGGATAAACACCATATCCAAAAGCAGCCTAGAGAGGAATGAGTCTATTGCAGTGTACAGCTCTTTGGCCAACCTCCCTTATGAGGGAAGTCAGGGCAGGAACTCTGGAGGCAGACACTGAAGGAGAGGTCGTTAGCTGTCCTGCCTGCAGGCTCTCTCCCCATGGGCAGCCTGCCTTTTCTACTATCCCAGACCTCTTACCTAGCACCAGCCACAATGGGCTAGTCCCTACCACATCAAACATTAATTAAGAAAATCACAGCCGGGCAGTGGTGGCGCATGCCTTTAATCCCAGCACTTGGGAGGCAGAGCCAGGCGGATCTCTGTGAGTTCGAGGCCAGCCTGGTCTACAAAGCTAGTTCCAGGAAAGGCGCAAAGCTACACAGAGAAACCCTGTCTCGAAAAACAAAAACAAAAACAAAACAAAACAAAAACAAAAAACAAAAAACAAAAAGAAAAGAAAAGAAAAAGAAAAAAGAAAATCACCACAGGTAAATGATTCTAACCTATGTTAAGTTGATATAAAACAAGCCAGTTCATTGTCTGCTATTAGATAAATCAGAGTTATTCTGAATAAGTTTTTAATTTTTTTCTTCATAGCCTCAGTTTTGAGTAAACATACAAAATCCCCATTCATCTGTGTTGCTACCTCTTACCTAATGTTCTGTGTTAAGTAAGCTGAGCAGCATAAATGCTTAGGAAAAAAATGCAATGTGCAAAAGGTCTAAGCACCCAGCATCAAACATTTCTCTAAGGTTTGTTTAAATAAGAAATATGGTGCCAGGAGGTGGTGGCACACATCTTTGATCCCAGCACTTTAGGAGGCAGAGGTAGGTGATCTTTGTGAGTTGGAGGCTAGCCTGCTCTACAGAATGAGATCCAGGACAGCCAGGACTGTTACACAGAGAAACCCTGTCTGTACCAGGCTTTTTCTTTGGGGCAACAAACCAAGATTTGGGGCTCCCGAATCATGACACAGAGACTTAATATTAGTTATGAATGCTCGGCCTTGCTTAGGCTCGTTTCTGGCTAGCTCTTTTAGCTTAAATTAACCTGTTTCTCTTTATCTACCTTTTGCCTTGGGGATTTTTACTTTTCTTTCCTTCTGTGTATCTTACTTTCACTTCTCATGGCTGGCTGGCTGGCGGCTGCCTGGCTTCCTGCCCTGGGTGTGCCCCCCTCTCTCCCTCATTCTCTCCTCCTTCTCCTTCTTGTTCCTGTCTTTCTTCTTTTTTTCGAGCCTAGATACCTCCTCCTATCTATTCTCTCTGCCTGGCAGTCCTTCCTATCCCTCTCCTGCCTAGCTATTGGCCATTCAGCTTTTTATTAGATCAATCAGGTGCCTTAGGCAGGCAAAGTGAAGCAGCAACACATCTTTACATAGTTAAACACTTATCCTTACATTGTTAAACAAAGGCAGCATAAACAATTGTAACACACCTTTACATAGTTAAAATAATATTCCACAACAAAACTCTGTCTCAGGAAAGAAGGAGAAAGAAGAGAAGGAGGAGGAGGAGGAGGAAGAAGAGGAGGAGGAGGAGGAGGAGGAGGAGGAGGAGGAGAAACATGTAAAAGAGAGGCATCTTTCCTGGCAGTCCTAGCCTTGGCCACAAAGGACCCACGGCCAAGTCTTGGTCACTGCAGGAGCATGAAGGAGCCTGTCAGGAATCTTTACCCCAGGGAAAAGCCAGCTGGAAGGTTTCCTCCCTTTGGAAATTGTTCATCTTTTTGTTTTTTAAGGGATCTTTTTGGCCTTTTCAGATTCATTGCATGTCCGTACTTGAGTAGGGGCTCAGAGAAAAGCAGCTGAAATTGAAAATGCCTTGCTTTCAGAATTCAAACGATTCCTTTTTTTTTTTTTTTTGGTGTCCATTTAGAAAAGAAACTTATTTGGTAATGAGAGAAGAACATTGGCAGTGTTTCTGGGGAAGCAGGCACTATGCTGTGACTTTAAGGTGAGTAGACCCGACCTATGTCACTTCCTGCCAGATCCGCTAGCATGCCTTCGGTACCATAGACGGCATTACTTGCTGCTGGGATCCGGGCAGTATTTCCTCTGTGTCTCACTGAGGTGGTTCCTGTCGGTCTTCCCTTCCCCCATCCTTCCTGCCCATTCCTTGACTGTCTTGCTTAGAACACTGTCGTTCTCTCCTTGATGCTACTCATGGCTCAGGTGTTAATGCTGGGATTTCATACCATCCTTTATATTCTGTACTGTACTCATAGATCTGGGTGCCTGGAGATAGTGGGATGTTCATCTGTTACTTGTAGTCTTCACATAGGTGCTCTGGCCATTTGTTGCCTGGACCCTCTGGTTGTTTCTGCTCTAGTGATGGGGATAGAGATGCATAGAAACCCCTGTAGGACAAAGAAATAAACTCTATACTGGAGTGTGAGCAGTGTGCAAGCCTGGGAAAGTGGTTCATCCATCTGGAAGAAGAAGCTGAAGGTTTCCAAAGTGGACAATGGCTGGATCTTATTGATAAACAGAAATGCCTTCCAACTCAAGAAAAGGCAGTTGAGTGAAAACTAATGACTGAGAATGACTGGGTGGGAAGGGTACCAGTGAAGAGGGAATGGCCAGTGGCCCTGAAATGCTGCCACAGTAGGAAGGCTCTTGAACCCACGCAAGGGATCTGAGATTTTAAACTAAATCGCAGGTGATTTTTAGCAGGTCTTTTGTTGTTGTTCTTACTGTTGTAGCAAAATCAGCCTGGAACTGAAGACTAGGGTGGGCTCTGACAAGGAACAGTGGACTTCAAATCAGGTTAATCTAGAGGGAGACTAATGCAGTTGTCTAGGCAACAGATGGTGAAGGGCTCTGGAAGCAAAGCAAGGAATGTTCACAGCTTGAAGATGAACTGGTCGGTAGAGGGAAGACTTGAATAAACCCGAGTTTCACAGGATTCCTTGGCTAAATACATCAGTGCACACTCACCTATCAGACTTGTGGATAGTAACAGAAGTAGGTCAGGGCTGAATGAAATAATGAGTTGAATTTTGTGCTCCTAAGGTTTGAACTGAAGATAGAAATGTCTAAGAAGAGAAGGTCAAGGAGAGTGGTCAGGCACTACACAACAAAGGGCATCCTTTGAAGTTACCTCATCAACTATGAATAGATTTTGAAAGACCTGGGTGAAGCTAAGAAGCCATGTTTGTCTCCTCAGGGCCTTCTGCTAAGCACCAAGAATGGAGAACACCCATCAAACCTAACCATGGTCTATATACACTTGAGTTCCAAAGATGCAGGAGGACATTCAGAGTATCACACGGCTCCCAAGAAGCTGAGGGAGGCAGCCTCTTAGCCACTATTGCTTTTGCTCTGTGGGTCTCATCTCTGTGTGGGTCAGTGTTAATTGTCAACTTGCCAGAATCTAGGATGACCTGAGAGATGGGCTTGTGGACACGCCTTTGGGTATTACCTTTATTATGCTAACTGAGGTGGAACCATTCCCTAGCTAGGATCCTGGACTGTTTAAGTAGACAAAGAGAGTGGAGCAGAGGTGTGTGTTCATTGATCTGTTTCGGAGTGTTGATGCCATATGACCAGATGCTTCAATCCCCTGACACTTGGATTTCCACACTGATGGACTGTACCCTGACACCTGGAGCCAGAATAAACCCTTTTCTTCATGTTGCTTCTTAACATGCTTTGTCATGGCAACAGGGAAAAAAAGTGAGACAGTGCTTTTCTCTCGCAGACTGGTTTTATTCAGATTTTGGAGGTGAGGGTACTGTGGGTTGAATCCAGGGCCTCATGCATGCTAACTGTGCATTCTACTGCTGAACAACCTCAGCCCATTTGTGTAACTTAGATGCCAGCAAGGGAAGTCACACTTCCTCCTTGTATCGGAACATGCTGAACATGCTATCAGTTGTATTGGTTAATCTGGGCTGAGCAATAGATTGTAGATGAGAAACATGTATCCCACAAGTTGAGGACCCTGGTTTTCTTACAGTTCTGCCATCTATAGCAAACATGTTCGAAGGCAAGATGCCAAGCATTCAAAGGCAGTTGGCTGGAAAATTGAAAAAGGCATTCTCATCAGTAGAGAGAAGGCATGTTTTCACTGGCTTGGTCTTTATCATTCTCCCTAGCAACTTCTTGCAAAATCTGGTCATTAGCCTATGTTTTCATATACAATCTAGGTTACAGGATAGAAAAATGCTCCTGTTTTTGTAGGACACATTGTGTGGGAAAAACTGGGCTGAGAATCCGTGTTCTGCTCCCATGGATGACGTAAGGACAAGAGCAAAGGCGAGATAGTTATCCTTGGGCAAATCTGAATTTCATTGGATGTGGGAGGTCTTAGTAATGGGTGCCAAGATTTCTCCCAAGTTCTTCCGTCCTCCAGAACACACGTCCTATGAGATTAATTCCAGCCATGGGACTTGTCCTGGCTGATGAAATTTTAGCACCCATGGTGTGTACCACGCCCACACGTGATGGATGGGTGAAAGCTTCTCACTCTTCATCCTTTGTTCTTTTGCAGTGAATCCTGGAGCCTTGTATCTTACAGTGATGTCAGATGGTCCATCTGCCAACATGGATGACGGAGTGAACATGACCATCAGAGCCCCTTTGGTGCTCAGTGTAAGAAGGTTGTGCATGGGCTCAGTGGACAGAAACCCTTGCAGCATAAGCCCACGGATTTGAGTTACATCCTGGGAACCCATGGTGGAAGGGGGAAACCAAGAACTCTCAAAAGTTGTCACTTGACCTCGACATGGCCACTGCAGCATGAATTCATCACACACACACACACACACACACACACACACACACACACACCATAAAAAGGAAAAAGAAATATAATGGAAACACAAACAGCAGCACCCCCAAACAATGACTTAAGGTTCTGAGGTGTGGGCTGATTTGCTTGCTGCAGTCTATTTTAGCATCATCTGACTAATGCACTGGTTGCAAAGAAATTTGCCCAGGAAGCCAGCGGCTAATAACACAACCCCTGAGGTATGACAAAAGGGGACGAACTCAGAGAACAAGAGTCATCACAGAAGGCGATGCTGTCTGGTCAATAGGCGTAATGGATACAGCTTTGTAGAAAGTTTCAACAGAAAAATTCATGGTTGTGTACTTGGAATCGAAAGTGAGCATGTTCAGAGGCGAGGTGCCAAGCACTGAAAGGCAGTTGGCTGGAAAATGGAAAGTATAGCTTTAGTGGATCGCCAGTTGACCGGGAGGAATTGTCACAATCCTGCAGTTCTGTGGACTGAAAAAAATGCAAGCAGAGAGCTGCGGCAAAAGAAAAGCATGTCTGCATCATGAGGTAATTGTTACATTGCTCTCTGCACTGGCCAGAGCGCTGTGCGACAGAGAGATGGGGCTGGCTCCAGGCTCCACAGTTCAGTAGAAACTGAATGAGGAGATTTCAGAGTGAAGGCGACTATCATTCCATGACCAGCAAACAGAGCCTGAGGACCTGGGATCCCTTAATGTAGAGGTCAGGTGCCTCTGGCGTAACTTAAGAAGAATTAGGGTTGGACTTGAACTTGACAAGAGCCCTGCAAGTATGATGGCTGTTTCCTTCTCTATTGCCAAGGACACCAAAAGAATGGGCTTATTAAAGTTAAAAAAGTCACTTCTTGCCGGGCAGTGGTGGTGGTGGTGGTGGTGGTGGTGGTGGTGGTGGTGGTGGTGCAGGTCTTTAATCCCAGGACTCAGGAGGCAGAGGAAGGCGGATCTCAATGAGTTCAAGGCCAGCCTGGTTTACAGAGCAAGCTCCAAAGCTACACAGAGAAACTCTATCTTGGAAAACAAACAAACAAACAAACAACAACAACAACAAAATGTCATTTCTTGACCCCAGGTTTGTCCTATACCAGCCAGGATGGAGACGTGTCTGGAGACACTTACGAGGAACAGCGTTTATTTCAATGTTGTGGATTCCTGGGGGTTTCTTATACTTACGGGAAGGAAAGTACTCGCTCTCTCTTCTCGCTATGGCCTGTGTGATGCCTGCTGTGGAACACCTCCTGTTGCTCTGCTGATCTGTCCCATAATCCTCAGCATCTTCCTGGCAGCTGCAAACCTCTTCCCACCAAGGAAACACAGGCAAAGATAAGTGAGAGCCATGTGGTCAGAGGTACAATTTCAGCTCCTCATCTTAGACAGGCCAGGGATGGGGTGGAGAGAGGTAAATATTCCTGTCAGTCTTTCATTATTTGTAAAAATAACTTGGGATGTGATTATTCACATTTATTTAACAGTTTTAAAGGGAAGTAGGCAGTTGGGTTTGGGGAATGTCTATTACTAAATTGACATTATTTATTTATTTGTTTGTTTGTTTTTTTCAAAACAGGGTTTCACTGTATATCCCTGGCTGTCCTGGGACTCACTCTGTAGACCAGGCTGGCTTCGAACTCACAGAGATCCACCTGCCTCTGCCTCCCAGAGTGCTGGGATTAAAGGCATGTGCCACCACCACCTGGCAAAATTGAAATACATGTATAATTCCCTGTAATAGATGCTACTATAACAGAAATGTAAGCCAGGCATGGTGGTGGTAATCCAGTACTCAAGGCAGAGGCAGGCGGATCTGTGAGTTCAAAGTCTGCCAGGGCTACATGGACTCAGTCTCAAAAAAAACAAACACAGTGTAAATGTAACAAGCAATGAGAGCCTTAGGAAGGATGGGCAGAAAACTGTGAGCCAAGAGAGCAGTTGAAGCAGCAAGGGCTGGAGCTGTCCGCGGGGCAGCTGGAGGCTGGCCGCATGTAGAGGAATGGGAAATGGCAGGATCTTTGAACACGGCATCAGGCAGGGTGGGAGGGGCTAAAGGTAGGGGGCCAAAATACTAGGGGGCCACCTCAGCCATGTTAACAAACTTGAATTTCATCTCAGGAACAGAGAATGGTATGGAACTATTTCATGTAGGGAAAGGATGATCTATAGTCCAGAAAAATTGCTCTGGCTGCAGGATGGAACTTTTATTTATTTGTTTGCTTGATTTTATTTATTTGTAGGGTTGATTAATTTAAGGCAAAGTCTCACATAGACCACACTGGCCTTGAGATTGGCCTTGATCTTCTTATCCTCCTGCCTCTACCTCCCAGTGTTAGAATTACAGGCCTTCAACACCGTGCTGAGCAACCCTGTGGAAAGTTGGGTACAGGGCCTTGGATATTCATCTGGCTTGAACTTGAGTCTACAGCCTATAAGAGTAGTTTTCAGATATTTCATCGGGGCTGGGAGAGGGGAGACTCTGGGAACATGAAGACCGGAGCTAGGATTTCCACCCAGAGGCTGCTGAGTGTGGAGGTCAACTGTAATCCTAGGAGACAGAACAGGGATCCTGGGGGCAAGCCTGATGACCAGACTGGCCACAGTGGCAAGCTCAAGGGTCATTAAGAGAACCAGCCTCAGTAAGGTGGAAAATGGTTGAGGAAGTTGACCAAATGTCTACTTCTGGCCTCCATTTGTGTGCACACCCAGGAGTACATGCACCTACACACCAGCAAACAAGCATACTCACATCCACACAACACCTACACCCACACCATAAACACATGCAAACAAGCATACTCACACCTACACAACAC
>CABHPH010110658.1:403-10435 GCA_902168325.1 Peromyscus nudipes | reverse complement strand
TTATTATTATTATTATTATTATTATTATTATTATTATTATTATTGGTTTTTATGAGACAGGGTTTCTCTGTGTAGTCCTTGCCATCCTTGAACTTACTCTGTAGGCCAACCTGGCCTCAGCCTCTGCTGGGATTAAAGGCATGTGCCACCACTGCCTGGCCAAGATTTATTCTATTTATTTATTTTTGGTTTGTATGTGTGTGTGTGTGTGTGTGTGTGTGTGTGTGTGTGTGTGTGTCTGAGTGTGTGGCAGAGTCCTTCTACATAGTCCTGGCTGCACTAGAACTCGATCTGTAGACCAGGCTGGCCTCAAACTCCCACCTGCCTCAGCCTCCAAAGTGTTGGGATTAAAGATGTGCACTTCCGAACCTGGTCTAAGATTTATTTTATCCAGGGGCCATGGTGGCACAGGCCTTTAATCCCAGCACTCGGGAGGTAGAGGCAGGCAAATCTCTGTGAGTTCAAGGCCAGCCTGTTCTACAAAGAGAGTTCCAGGATAGCCAGGGTTGTTACACAAAGAAACCCTGTCTCGAAAGAAAAAAAAAGATTTATTCTATTTTTAATTATGTGTATATGTATGTGGATATCTGCACATTAGTTCAAGTAACAGGAGAGGCCAGAACACCAGGCCAGATATCAGATCCCTTGGAGTTGGAGTTACTGGTGGTTGTGGGTTGTGAGCTGTCTGACATGGATGAGTTCTGGGTTTTGGGAATTGAACTCAGGCCTTCTGAAAGAACAGTATTCACTCTTTTCTTTTTTCTTTTTTTTAATGTTTGAGACAGGGTCTCTCTACATAGATCTGGCTACCCTGGAACTCACTTTGTAGATGCCCCTGGCTTCTAATTCACAGAGATCTGCCTGCCTCTGCCTCCTGAGTCCCGGGACTAGAGGCATGTGCCACCATGCCTGGCCAGTATTCACTCTTAACTCCTGAGCCACCTTTTAGCCTTGTGTATCTCCTAATAACTGTAGCAAACCTCTGGACTTGATGCTGCCATCCCAGTGTTACTGCTTTTGCTTCCAGATGTGGACAGTAGATGGTCTACATTGGCTGTTGTTTGTCCTGTGATCAGATCGGCTTGTCATGTCTCAGCCCACCAATTCCCAGCAGGCAAAATAAACCAAAATGCCATTTCAGTGTGGATATGTTGTTCAAATCTTAGATGGTCTTTTAATAAAAAACCCAGAGCCAGATATCAGGGTGAAAGCTGAAAGATCAGAGAAGCAGAACAGCCAGCCACTAGTTCTTACCTCTACGAAATCCTCAGCCTAAAGAGAGAGAGTTCCTGTTTCCTCATGCCTTATAAACCTTTCTCTGCCCTGCCATATTAAATTAAATCCCATTTAATCCTGGGATTAAAGGCATGTGTGCTTCCCAAGCAAAGGCATGAGATCTCAAGTGCTGGGATTAAAGGTGTGTGCCACCACTGCCTGGCTCTGTTTCTCTCCTATACTGGATTAGATCAATCTCATGTAGCCCAGTGTGGCCTTAAATTCACAGAGATTCAGATGGATCTCTGCCTCCCCAGGGATAGAATTAAAGGTGTGTGTCACCACTGCCTGACCTCTATGTCTAATCTAGTGGCTGGCTCTGTCCTCTGATCCTCAGGAAAGTTTATTAGGATACACAATATATCACCACATGGATACATGAATCCTTCTCTTCCAATGTGCTTCAGATATTGTCACTTAGAGCACTTGTACATACATACATAGTGGGGCAGTGTGGTGGTTTGAATAGGAATGGCCCTCATAGGATCATAGGTTTGGGTGCTTAGTCACCAGGGAATGGCACTATTTGAGAGTATTCTAAGGACCAGGAGGTGTGGTCTTGTTGGAGGGGAGCAACACTGGAGGTAGGCTTTGATGTTTCAAAAGCCCACACCAGGCCCAGTCTCAGTCTTTCTGCCAGTGGCTCTACTTAGCTATTGCTCCAGCATCTGCCTGCCTACCGCCATGCTTTCTGCAATGATGATAACAGACTAAACCTCTGAAACTATAAGCAAGCCCCCAGTAAATGCTTTCCTTTATAAAAGTCGCCATGGTCATGGTGTCTCTTCACAGCAGCAGGACAGAGACTAAGACAGGTGGGATATATTCATTTCCAGTCAATCAGGTTGTAGGCTTAGAGGTAAAGTGAGCTTGTTTACTCTCACTGTGCTTTCATTTTTTTTTTTTTTGGTTTTTTTGTTTGTTTGTTTGTTTTCTTAGACAGGCTCTCACTGTGTAGCTCTGGATGTCCTGGAACTCACTATGTAGACCAGGCTGGCCTCGAACTTACAGAGATCTGCCTGCCTCTGCCTCTCAAGTGCTGGATTTGAAGGCATGCACCACCACACCCAGTGTGTGTTTTTATCTTTTTAAGGATCATTATATAGTTTTGGGTATGCATTATAATATCTGATAATGTTATACTTGTTGGAGTGGCCAGGACCATTGGCCCAAAATGAAGTCACTTAAGATACCAAGATGGATTACCCACATGGGACCCAGCCCCTTCCAGGAAATGGAAACTGAAGATTATGCATTTCTCAGACTCTCCGCAGAACAGTTTGGCCATAACCTCCTGCTGTCCTATCAGCCAGAGTTCCCTCCACTCCACCTCATAAAATTTGGCTTACTGCAGTCCCTTTCGCCCGAGACAATTCCTTTTCCTTGACTGTCCCTCCAGTCTCCCGCTGACTAAAACCACTCTATAAAGCATTTTCGCCAGGACTACCCTCCCTTCTCTGGGGGCCAGCCCAGCAGTTCCTACCCTGAATCAAGCTCTGCTTTTCAACCTCAATGCCGCTCTCATGGTCTGATTCTCTTGCTAAGCCACACAGTACTAAAATATGTTCTCATAAAAACTCACAGCAGGGCGGGAGAGATGGCTCAGAGGTTAAGAGCACTGACTGCTCTTCCAAAGGACCTGGGTTCAATTCCCAGCACTCATATGGCCGCTTACAACTGTCTATAACTCCAGTTCCAGGAGATCCAAAACCCTCACACAGACATACATGCAGGCAAAACACCAACACACATAAGATAAATATAAATGCAAAAAAATTTAAAAAAAAACCCACCAACAACAAAAACAAAAAACTCACTGCAGCCAGGACACAGTGGAGCACGCCTTTCATCCCAGGGCTCTGGAGGCAGAGGTCAGTCTCTGCGAGTTCAAGGCCAGTCTGGTCTACATAGTGAGTTCCAGGACAGCCAGAGTCCTATAGTAAGACCCTGTCTCTAAATCAAACAAACAAACAATAAACAAAAATATCTTTTTTGTTGTTGTTTTTCAAGACAGGGTTTTTCTATGCATTTCTGGCCAGGTCAGGCTGGTCTACAGAGTGAGTTCCAGGACAGCCAGGACAGCTACACAGGGAAACCCCGTCTCGAGCAATCGAAACAAAAACAAAAAAGGAAAAAAGAAAATGAGGGGGGTTGTTGTTTTTCTGTTTTTCAGTACTAGGTATTAAATTTAGGGCCCTTCCAGCCCACAGTAAGTTTATAATGTAATTCCTGCCTTGCAGTTGAATATCCTGAGACGTATTTTGTAATATTGCATTCTAAGAGGGAAAAAAAAAAAAGACAATTCAAGTATCCCACAGTACCACAGCAGAGTTAAATGAAGTTAGCTTGTTTGGAGGGGACCGCTGGGAACTGAACTAAGGATTTCACACAGCCTAGTCACTGAACCCTACCCCTGGGCCACCTTGTACTTTCATTTTGAGACAGGGCCTCATTAATTTGCCCAACTTGGCCCTGAACTGACTTGAATTAACTCCTTAGCCCAAGTAGGCCTACAAACACCAAATCATAGAGGAACAAAATATAGGAAAATAAAACTAAAAAAAAAAAAAGTAATAAATGAAATGGAAAATCCCAGGTATGGTGGAATAAGCCTATAATCCCCACATTTAGGAGGCTGAAGAAGAGAGATCTTGAATTGAAAGCCAGCACAGGCTTCATAGCAAGCCTGTTCTTAAAAAGAAAAAGAAAAAAATGTATAATGACACATACCGTATTCCCAATGACAACCACTAGTCATCACGACTGAGAAGAATCCTCTATATGCCAGTTTCTATCTATATTTCAACCTGATTTACTGTCCTACTCACTGTAAGCTCTGTTGATAGTGTGATAGTTTTTGATCTGGACCTGTCTTCATGCCAGATAAGGTCTTTTTACTCAATGGTGGAATAGTCCTGGAAATCTTTTTTTTTAAGAATTATTTATTTTTATTTTATGTGTGTTAATATTTTTGCCTTCATGTATGTCTGTGGGAGGGTGCCACTTCCCCTGGAAATGAGTTACAGACAGTTGTGACTTTCCATGTGGTTGCTGGGAATTGAACCCTGCTCCTCTGGAAGAGCAGCCAGTTCTCTTAACCACTGAGCCATCTCTCCAGGCCGTCCTGTAAACTTCTTATATGAGAATGGGAATAGTAAACAGAAATATCTCCATACGTGCACTCACACACGCACACTAAGTGAATGCATACCGAACTTGTCTAATTAGTCCATCTTTCCTTATGATGAAATGCCTAAGGCTGTGTATAAAGGAAAGGTTTGGGGTTGGAGAGACAGCTTAACTTCCTTACAGTTAGGAGCACTGGCTGCTCTCCCAGAGGACTTAGGCTCTACTTCCAGCACCCACACGGTACCACAACCATCTGAAACTCCAGTCCCAGGGAACTGATATCCTCCGCTGGTCTCTGGGGGTAGAGTGTACACAGATGTGGTACACACACATTTGTGCACTTATATGCAGGCAAAATACTCATACACACAAAATTGGGAAAAAAGGATTATTTTGGCTTGAAGACTTAGAGTATAGAATGTTTCAATCTTGGCGGAAACTATTACACAACGTGATCTCTTATAATTCCAGTACTTGAGATATGGATGCAGGAGGTTATCCATGAATACATATTAAGGTTGAGGCAAGCCTGGACTATATGCAACCCTATCTCTTTGTTATTGTTGTTGTTTGTTTGTTTTTTCAAGACAGGATTTCTCTGTGTAGCCTTGGCTGTCCTGGAACTTGCTCTGTAGACCAGGCTGGCTTTGAACACGGAGATCCACCTGCCTCTGCCTCCTGAGTGCTGGGATTAAAGGCATGTGCTACTACCACCCAGCTGGAATCCAATCTCAAAAAAAAAACCAAAAAACAAATCAGTAATTACAGTTGAGCAACCACACACACACACACACACACACACACACACCATACACTGAGGGGCGGGGGAAGATAGATAGATAGAGAGAGAGAGAGAGAGAGAGAGAGAGGCTTAGTGGGAGAGACCTTGCTTAGCATGCTCCTGACTCCAGGCTTGAACTTGAACTCCAGCATTGCAAAGAAAAGACTTAAACAAAGTTGTTTTTGTTTGTTTGATTTTTGTTTTTGCGACTGGGTCTCTTGTAATTCAGGCTGGCTTTGAAGTCTCATATAGCTAAGGATGTCCATGAATTCCTGATCCCTCTGCCTCTGCCTCCCAAGTGTGGGGAAATAGGTATGTGTATTTTGCTGGGGTTTGCATTTTATTATTATTGTTGTTGTTGTGTGTATGTGTGTGCATGTGTACATGCCACAGTGTGTGTGGAGGTCAGAGGTCAACTTTGTGGGCTGGTTCTCTCTTTCCTCCCAGGGATCCAACTCAGGTCATGAGGTTTGAGAGCCAGCACCTGTGCCCACCCAGCCATCTCACTGAGCCCACTTTTTAACTTTTTAAAATTTCTATTTATCTATTTTTTCTTTTGGTTTTTCAAGACAGGGTTTCTCTGTATAGCCCTAGCTATCCTGGAACTCACTCTGTAGACCAGGCTGGCCTCAAACTCACAGAGATCCTCCTGCCTCTGCCTCCCTGAGTCCTGGGATTAAAGGCGTGCACCACCACTGCCGGCAATCTGCTAGCTCTTAACCGCTAAATCGTGTCTCTAGTCCCTTCACTTTATTTTTGAGACAGGGTCTCTCTGGCCTGCGGGTGCTTAACTAGACTAGACTGACTGCTCCTGTCTCTACCTTCCCAGCACTGGATTGCGGGCGTGCACTGTTGTCTGACTTTTTTATGTAGGTTCTGGGAATAAACTCAGTTTCTCACGCTTGTTCAGCAATCACTTTACCAAATGAGCCACCCTCACGTTTTTTCTTTCTTCCCCTTTTCTTCTTTTCATTTTTGTTTTTTTGTTTTGTTTTTTTTTTTTGTTTTTTGTTTTTTTCGAGACAGGGTTTCTCTGTGTAGCTTTGCGCCTTTCCTGGAGCTCACTTGGTAGCCCAGGCTGGCCTCGAACTCACAGAGATCCGCCTGCCTCTGCCTCCCGAGTGCTGGGATTAAAGGCGTGCGCCACCAACGCCCGGCTCATTTTTGGTTTTTGAAGACAGAATTTCTCTCTGTAGCCCTGGCTGTCCTGAAGCTCACTCTTTGGACCAGGTTGGCCTTGAATTCAAGGATCCGCCTGCCTCTGCCTCCTGAGTGCTGGGATTTAAAGGCGTGAACCACTACCGCCCAGCTTACATTTTTATTTCTATTTGACATATAATCATTTTACATATTTGTAGGGTATTATTTTTTCTTTTCTTTGGAGAGACACAAGCTAATGTGATATCAGCTGCTGCCATGACCATTAGTCCTGAAGTAGGGAAGAGGATACCAGTCAAGTCTGGGTTAACTGTGCACAGTTTTGGATACAGCATTTCTAAACGATGAACTTATCTATGTGAAGAACTGAGTAGAAACCAACTGGATGGTTAAGCAGCAAAGGGGACAAACACAATGTGAAAGACCCAGAGTCTAGGCCTTAGCAATCCATCCGGCCCCACTGCACAGCTACAGGTCCTAGTGAAGAGCTAGTGTTTTCAACAAAAACAGCTTTGAGTTCCTCAAAATTAACCTCTTATTGCCAACCCAGACAGGAGGCTCAGGCGGGAGGATCTTAAGTTTGAAGACAGTCACAACGACATGGTTTGTTGTAGGTCATCCTGAGCTATAAACATTGTCTTGAATGAATGAGTGAATGAATGATTATAAATAAGTCCCAACATGTCTGAGGTGTTATCTATAGCAAATTGATAGGAAACCAATAAAATAATGTACTTCTGAGATGTCTGACCTTCCAAATCGGTGATCTTTAACTTGTCTAAAGCCAGTGATATTGGAGGGTCCAGCTGGGCTTGTCTTCAGTTAACACCAAGGGACAGGAATTCGTGGAAGGAACTGTGATCCTGGCTAGTGAGATGGCTCAAGGGATAAAGTAATGTGTTTGCTGCCAAGCCTGAGGACCTTAGCTTGATCCCGGGAACCCACAGGGTAGAAAGAGAGAACCAACTCCTGCAAATTGTCCTCTGGCATCCACAAATATATACCCCTCCACTCTTTGCACAATAAATAAATGTAATCAAAAAAATAAGTGTGGCGCATGGTGGCACACGCCTTTAATCCCAGCTCTCGGGAGGCAGAGGCAGGGGATCTAACTTCCAGGCCAGCCTGTTCTACAGAGTGAGAAAAAGACAGAGAAACCCTGTCTCAAAAAGCCGGGGTCGGGGGGTGGAGGGGGGGTGCGGGAGACAGACAGACAGACACAAAAGTGTAGGGGAAATGGATATGCAGATATCTATTTATATAATGTTTGGAAAAGTATAAATAGAAACTTAGCCTGGTAGCACAGGACTGTCATCCCAGCTACTTGGGAAGCTGAGGTAGGAGGATTATGAGTTCAAGGCCTGCCTGAGCAACTTAGTGAGACCTTATCTCAAGGTAACATACCTTTTTACTAGAAAAAGGCTGGAGTGTATCTTAGTGATAGAGCACTTGCCTAGCATGCATGAGGTCCTAGGTTCAATATCCATACTGCAAAGAAACCAAAATGTGGCTGGAGAGACGGCACTCATATGATACACAGACATACATGCAGGCAAAACACTCTCATAGGTAAAAATGCATCTTATGTGATGATTGGGATTTTGAGGCCTACCTTGGCTACAGAGTGAGACCATCTATAAATGACAGGAGGGTGGGGCAGTGGAGGGGGGGTGGGGGGTGAGGACGCTGGATGGAAGTCTGGCTCAGAAGTTGAAAGCATATACTATTCTTACAGAGAGGCTGAATTCAGTTCCCAGGACTTCACCACTCACAACAGCCTATAACTCTAGCTCCAGGGGGATCAGAAGTTTGGTCTTCTCAGGCACTACACTCACGTGTACACACACACACACTCAACTAAAAATAAAAATAAGAGACAATCTTTTTTTGAAAAAGGTCAAGAGGTCATTCATTATTCATCGAATCTGGGAGGAAAAAAAGGACAAATGTCAGGTCTAAAGTTGTGCAACTCTGTTTGTAAGGAAGTTTCAATTATCTCTTTCTGCTCTGGCATTTCAATAATTTTATCCTATGAGGTAAATGAGCAACAAACAAATTAATAGGAGAGAGCACACATTTATTTTCATCAAAAGCACCAGAGCTAGTAGGGCACGGTAGTTCATGCTGTAATCCCAGCATTTGGGGGGCTAAGGCCGGAGGATTGCCAGGTGTTCAAGGCCAGCCAGGGCTACATAGCGAGACTCTGTCTCAAAAAAAAAAAAAAAAAATCAGTCAATAAATCAACCAATGGTGTGGGGAGAGCTCAGTGGACTGCTATGCAGGACTGAGTATCTGAGTTGGATCACTCGCTCGACACTAAAAACCAGGCATGGCAACAGGTTCGTAATACCAGTGCCGGGGAGGTGGAGGCAGACAAGCTCCTGGGGCCTACCGGTCAGTCATCCCAGCCTAATCTGCAAGCCCTAGGTCCCAACAAAACAAAAACTAAAACTAAAAACAAAACAACAACGATAAAAACACAGGGCTGTCCTTAAGGAATAACACCAAAGATTGACCTCCACCCATATGAGCAAACACATGCTCAAGCATTCATACACACATACACACACACACCATATATATAAAATAAAAATGATCCTAATCACCATTCCACTTTTTTCTTTTTATTTGCTTGTTTGGCTTGTCAAGACAGGGTCTCACTATGTAGCCCTGGCTGGCCTGTAACTTGATATGTAGATCAGGTTGGCTTTGAACTCACAGAGTTCCACCCACCTCTGCCTTCCGTGTGCTGGGATTATGGATGGCAAGTCCTCCTCTACCGGGCTTTTACATGGGTTCTGGAGGCCCAAAGTCCATTTTTCATGTTTCCAGGACAAGCAATTTTTCCACTGAGCAATCTCTCCAGCACCCTGCCTCCTTTAATTTTTATGGGTTATTCACCAAAAAAAATGTTCCAATATGGATTTAAGCCAATAGAAAGTCTTTATCAGTCAATTGGCAACTACACTGGGTGTTCAGGATCCCAGTGTAGCACTAAGCATTTCTCAGGGTGAACTTTTAAGCACAAAAACGATGACCTGGGTTGACACACTTTAGTTAACACGAACAGTTAGCCAGAAGCAGAACCACAGAAGCTAAAAAGTAAGGTTAGTACATTCAGAGACTTTCCAGAACTTTGATGGATTAGGCCTTTGTTTTCATTTTGGCTGGTGGTGCTGTCTACCTGCTGAGTTTTACAGTCTGAAATGGCACTTCCATCATGGAGTCAGTTGTACTAAGATCTAAGGTCTGTTACAGCTCTCGTTGCCTAGCTCAGGCTATTCAGAACTC
Organism: Peromyscus nudipes; assembly: GCA_902168325.1. Taxonomy (NCBI): domain Eukaryota; kingdom Metazoa; phylum Chordata; class Mammalia; order Rodentia; family Cricetidae; genus Peromyscus; species Peromyscus nudipes. The sequence goes on along the minus strand of CABHPH010110658.1, from coordinate 801 downwards.
ACAATCTAATCCTGTCTGGCCTTGACTTTTCGGCAATCCTGCCTCAGCCTCTTAAATCCTAGGATTACAGGAAGGAGTTGCTCAGAGCTTGTTTGTTTCTCAGTTCCATCTGTAAAGAAGGGAGTATGTACTCAGGTGTAAATGAATTAAAACATAAAAGCATACAGTGCTCCTCCATGCAGTAAGCCTTTGACAATGTTTTTTGTTTGTTTGTTTGTTTGTTTTGAGACAGGGTTGACAATGTTTTAAACAATATGTGTATAAGAATTGTAGTGTATTTCCTGACCCAAGCACAGAGAAGAGCAAGGCCTATAAAAATCTTTTTAAGTTAGGCAGGTATTGTTTATTCTTTCTTTTTTTCTTTTTCTTTCTTCTTCTTTTTTTTTTTTTTTTTTTTT
>CABHPH010110652.1:0-11381 GCA_902168325.1 Peromyscus nudipes | reverse complement strand
GGTGCCCTCTTCTGGGCCTGCAGGGACACATGCAGACTGAATACTGTATCCATAATAAATAAATAAATCTTTAAAAAAAAAAAAAAACTTAAAATTCTGAAAGCCACAAGACATTATTAAAAGAAATGGAAAAAGACACTAGAGGCTGGAGAGATGGTTCAGGACACAAGATTGTTTGCTGTTCTTGCAGAGGACAAGGCCTAGAATCCTAGCATCCTTCAGATGGCTTGCAACCACCTAAAACCCCATCTCTAGGGGAGCTGATACCTTCTTCTGGCCTCTGCAGGCACTACACACATGTACACACACACACACACACACACACACACACACACACACACACACAGAGTAAATCTTCAACAATGGAAAAAGGAATAATCAAATGTAAAGACATCTATCCATGTTCATGGATCAGAAGACATATTTTCAGGCTGAGAAGTCTCCAGATTGATCAAGATCCCTATCAAATGATGTTGGTTTCTTTGCAAGAAATTGACAAATTGATCTTAAAATACATTCAGGAGGCCAGGGGCCCCAGACCGGCCAAACCAATCTTGCAAAACAAAAAAACAGACTCCGACAATTCACACTTCCTGATTATGAAGCCGACTACAAAGTTAAAGGGGCTGAAAGAGTGTGGTGCAAGCATAGTGTACGAAAGGACAGACAGACAGACAAATGGAAGAGAACTAAGTGCAGAATACATTCCCATTTTCACAGTCAGTAGACAATTCAATGGGAAGATTCAACAGAATAATGTTTTTAGGCCTATGAGGGCGCAGCAGGCAAAGTTGATCCCCAGGACCCTATGACAGAAGAGAATCAGCTCCTGCAAGTTATCCCCTGACCTCCACACACACTAGATGGCAAGTGTGCAAACACACACAATAAATAAGTAATGCAATAAAAAATAATTATGAAAAATAAGTCTCAACAGATAGTACTGGAACAGCTGCATATCCAAATACAAAAAGAAAAAAAAATAGATTTCCTACCTCATGCCACACACAAAAGAACAGAACATCAATCAGAGATTTACTTCACACCCAAGACAGTGTCTATAGCAAAAGAGAAAGACTGAAAACTAATGCTGCCATTGATGGAAAAATGGAACCCCTCCCACACTGCAGAGGGGAGTCTGAACTGTTGGAGTTTCTTTGGAAAATAGTTGGGCAGGTTTTCAAAAAATTAAATATGAAGCTGGAGAGAATGTTTGGAGGACCTGAGTTCAGTTCCCGGCACCTACATGGGGCTTTTCACAACGGCTTATAACTGAGCTCCAGGGGATGCGGTGTCCTCTTCTGACCTCTGGCCATTGCACACACATGGACATACATGCACATGCAGACAGACGCACAGTTGAAACTAGAACAAGGGGCTAGAGATATGGCTCAGTGGTTAAGAGCACTGGCTGCTTTCCCAGAGGATCCAGGGTTTAATCCCTAGCACCCACATGGAGGCTCACAACTGTATGTAACTCCAGTTTCGAGGGATCCAACACTCTTTTCTGGTCTCCTTGGGCACCAGGCATGGACATGGTACATGGACATACATGTAGGCAAAATACCCATACACTTAAAATAAAACGATAAAAATAAAATATTTTTTTAAAAAAGCTAAACACAAAAGTTACCATATAACCTAGCAATTCTGCTTCTAGTGTGTACTCAAGAGAAATGAAGACACACATTCACACAAAACACATGCTCTAGCTTTCACGGCAGGTTAGCGTCCTAAAGTAGAGGCAACTCACAGGTCCCTGAACTGGTAAGTTAGGAGTTATGGAGCAGAGTGTATCCATAGGGTGGGATATTTCTAGGAAGCCAGAGGGAATGGAGTACAGACCCACACTACAGAGTGAGTGAATGCTGACACACACTAGGAGAAAGAAGCCGTTCAGGAAAGGCTGCGGGCTCTGCTTCTATGGCGAAGCCACAGGGGGCAATGTATTCAAAGGGCAGACAGAGGCTTCTGGGCCTGGGAGAAAATATGAAACATCCAGCTGTTCATCGACGGTGGTGATGTCAGTACATCTGTAAATATGTGAAAATCACTGAATCGGGCTCAGCAATTGTATGTGTATGGATATCTATTCATGTGGGTGCAGACGCCTGCTTGTATATGTGGAGACTAAAAAGCACTGTCCACCTTGTCTTCCGAGACAAGATCCCTCACTGGCCTGGAACTCACTTTTTAGTCTAGGAAGACTCAGGGATCCGCCTGTCTGTGCTGTGCAGTGCTGAGATTACAAGTACAGACACCGTATATGGCGCCTGTGTGTGTGTATGTGTGTGTGTGTGTGTGTGTGTTTGTACGGGTACCCCTCAGGAGCCAGAGGCATCAGGTTCCCTGGAGCTAAAACTACAGACTGTTGTGAGTTAGCTGAACCTCCTGGGTGCTGGGAACAGATCTTGGGTCCTCTGGAAGAGCAGGATAAGCTCTTAAATGCTGAGCCATCTCTCCAGCCCACTCCTGGTCTTTCACCTGTGTGCCAGACTCAAACTCAGGTCTTTATGTTTTCGTGGCAAGTTCTTAACTGACTGAGCCATTGCCCCAGCCCTAGGTTCAACACTTGGGTTAATTTTATGGTATGTGAACTATCCCTCCATAAAACTGTCATAAAAAGTGGAGCTGCAGGGCATGGTGGCACAGGCCTGTGATCCCAGCACACAGGAGGCAGGAGGATCACAAGTTCCAGCCAGAATCTGTCTCAGGTAAACAAACAGAAGTTGGAGCTGGTTCCACCCTCATCTCATGCGTGCCGGAAGCAGGATCACCGGATTGGACTGATCCACAAGTTACCGTCTTCAGCTCACTGGCTGATCTGAACACTGGGCTCACAGTAACACTCCTCAAAGCATGGCTCAGGAGAGTGCCACAGCCTTCCAACTCCTAGAGTGCAGTAACCCCGGAGAACATGACTACACCACCCCACCTCTCACTGGAGTGATTCCCCAGTCACCTACCTCCACGCTGCTTACAGAGAGAACCAGGGAGACACATAGTTCCTGGCCTTGGGTCAGAAGACCTTTCCCTTCTGCCACAGACTGAAACATGAATCCCTAAAATTCCTAGTTGAAACAGCAACCCCCTAGATGATTTCGGAGATGGGAGTCTCTGGGTTAGATGAGGATATGAAGGTGTAGCCTTGACCGCAGGGTTACTGCCTGTGAAGAGAGCTTTCTCTGTGTTCATGACAGGACACAGTGAGGAGGCAGCTACCTGCAAACAAGGGAGAAAGCGCTCACCAGAACTAACCAGGCTGGTACCTGAAGGAATAAACTAGTGTCACTCAGTTTGTGTGGCGCTCACTGTCATTGCCGGCCGGCCTGATCTGGAAGACACATCTGGGTGTGTCTTTGAGGGAGTGTCCAGAGTTTAAACGAGAAACGTGGGTCACAGCACTCCTTAGAGTCCCAGGTTGAATAAGAAAGGAAAAGGAGCTGAGCTGAGCACAGTGCCTGTCTCCTTCTCTCTGCTTCCTGACTGCAGACACAGTGTGACTGGCTGCCTTGTGCCTCTTCCACCATGATGGACGGCATCTCTCAAACTGTAATAATATTCCCTTCCTCTTTTTTTTTTTTTTTTAAGATTTATTTATTTGTTTTGTATACAGCATGTATGACCTGAAGAGGGCACCAGATCTCATTACAGATGGTTGTGAGCCACCATGGGAATTGAACTCAGGACCTCTGGAAGAGCAGTCAGTGCTCTTAACCTCTGAGCCATCTCTCCAGCCCTATCCCCTTCCTCTTGATGTGTTTCTGTCAAGTATCACAGCAATCAGAAAAGTAACTAATACATTCTGGTATTTTGCTACGGCGGCACAAAACTGACCCAGACATTCCAAGCCCAGCCAGGACCCACTGCCCCCAAGAGGATACTGCTGCAGCTTCTGCCGCTGGTTCATGGAGCCGGAGTGATGGATGATCTTGCGCAGGCCCTGCACCCAGTGCAGAGTGTCAGCCGACGACGGAGCGATGAGGTCTAGGGTATTGCGCTGGTCCTTGAAGACGATGGAGAAGCAGCGGTCCTCAGGTATGTCGCGGGCAAACTTCTCCAGGCCTTCGGTGCGGTGCCCCATCCGAACCTCCTGAATGTCCTCGATGGAGACTGCAGGGGGACGGACGAGGGACAGCAGGACAGACTGTGAGATAAGTGACTGTCTCTGATGCAGCCAAGGCCGCGAGGGTGAGGGGCATGGCTAGTCACAGCCAGACTGGGGGGCTCAGACCGGGGATCCAAGGAGGAGGGCAGGAGGGCAGAGCTGTGAGACTAGGGGAGAGAGGGCACAGCACAGGCATGGCGCAGGACAGCCAACAGTGGCCGAGCGGGGACACAGGGAGACACGGAGCAGAAATCTTAGGACAGGAAGGGCAGCTAGGACCTAGGTCCGTGGTCACAGTAATGAAGGAATCATAGCAGGAACAGGCTTCTGAGGGTGAGACCATTCCAGAGCCTGGCACCTGGGATGGAGAGGTCATACATCCTCCAGGCCACACTGGACTTTGGGGCCCCACAGCTACGAGAGCCTCTTGGCCCCTCTACTTAGGAGATGGGTGGCCACACTTAGTCATGCGTGGACCTGGGACAGAAGCCCAAAGTCAGAGAGAAAAGTAGTGTATTTACCCTGTGTGTGACTGGATGATTTCTGGCTTCAGGGAGCCCTTTGGCAAAAGGGTGTGGAAAAACGCTACCTTTCAGGGTCCCAAGAAGCAGAGTAGAGGCCAGTTTGCATCGCTGAAAAGAGCTGGGCAGGGCGGGATAAGGAGGCAGAGTCCTGTCCTCCTGGGCCTGTCTCAGCTTATGAAAAGGTTGAGCTCTGCATTAGAGCCCCCATACTCTGAGGGATCCCAGACCCAGGAGGTTCAGCAGAAAAAAGCAGGAAAGAAGAGGGAGGGGCCTTCCCAGAAGGTTAGACATGGTGGCCTTACCATGTTCTCCTGAGGTCTGAGAGATTACATAGATTACATCATTCTGTCCTTAGGAGGCTGGAGAAGGCCCCCTTCTATTACAGCCAGTCTTCCAAACTTCAGGGACAAACAAGACCTTATATGCTACCATCCCAGGATGTCATCCCATTGTACCCACCACAGCCTGGCTGAGAGCTAGGCTCACCATCATGGCTTATGCTGAGCCTCCCCACACAGGACTGCCTCTGCCACATACTATCTTTAGCCATTCTGGGTCCTAGAATGGGCCTATCTATAAATTGTCATGTGCCTCCCAAACTCCTCCTACCCCGAGGCCCCAGGGGCCTTTCAGACACCTACAGGACCATGTGTATGATGTGCTTTGCCTGGGCCATAAATGCTGAACAGTGGGACACGTGACCCCTGCACCATCTGGGATGCAGAGCATATCCCTGGTTAATCCTTCTTTGCTCCACTAGGCAGCTGAGCCACCCTGGGCCAGGAAAGAAAACAGGAAGCCTGGGCCATGGAGCCCCCAGGCCCACGCCTCCACTGGCCCCTGAAAGAAAGGCCGGCTGCCTTCACCACTGATAACATTCCTGGGAACAAAGGGTGGGCAGTGGGGAAGCACTGGGGAGACTCAGCATTAGACAGAGAAATGGGAGAATGTGCTACCCCTCCATCATCGGGACTCGGTTTCCCCAGGGGTGAGGTGCCACTGAGGACAGGCATCTCAACCCTGGCCTGGGAAAAACAAGTACAAACAAAGCCTGCTAAGCATGGGACCTGTGGCAGCCATCGGAGCTGGAAGCAAGCCTCTCAGAGTGCCCCTGGATCTGTCCCCTGGCTCCTGCTAGCCTGAGTGACAGCTGCTGTTGGAAGGGCATAGGGCGGGGTCATCTCTTCTTCTTGCCCCTCCCCCATCCCTCTCCAAGCACTAAGCACAGAGGCTAGCAACTCCTATGTATCCACCACTCCAATGAAAGCTCTCTGTTCCCACCATGCTCCCATCCACCAGTAGCTAACAGGAAACCCTGTATCAGGACAGGACTCCAGTGTAGGAAGCCTGTCTGGCGCCACAAGACACAGGCAAGGTCGGGGTCACTCCTGTGCTGGGAGGCATTCACTGGGCTGGGACAGAGTTGAGTCTCAAGGTGGTTTTCTTTTGTTTTTGTGACAGGAATTCATGTTCCTAAACTGGTCTTAAACTCACTATGCAGATGAAGATGGCCTTGAACTTCTGATCCTTCTGCCTCTACCTCCCAAATACTAAGATAATAAAAGGCATATGCCACCACACCCAGTCTACGAAGTGCTGGGAATTGAACCCAGGGCTTCATGAATGATAGGCAAATGTTCTACCAATTGAGCTACATCCTCAGTTCTTGGAGTAATTTCTGAGACACTTCCAAGTCCCATCCTCAAACTGAGCACTCAGGAGTCTACAGCTGAAAGATCGGGAATTCATCTATCTTTAGTAATAAGGGCGGGAGTGCCACCCTCGGCTACACACTAAGTTCAAGGCCAGCTCGGGCTGTACGAGATCCTGTTCTTAAAAACAAACAAAAACAAACACCAGGCGTGGTGGCACATGCCTTTAATTCCAGCAGAGGCAAGCAGATCTCTGAGTTCAAGGCCAGCCTGGTCTACAGAGTAAGTTCCAGAACAGCCAATGAAAATTTCACAGAACCACAGAACGTTTGTGGGTATAAATCGAAACAGAAGTCAATACTAGGCTCCTCGGTCACACTGGCTGCAAGTCTAGAGCCCACTGGCCTCTTGGAGCTGGTGGCTCCCGTACTGGCCAGGGCCGGCAGGGGCCTGGCCCACTGTTGCAGAATTCTCCTGGTGGCGCAGCTCTCTGCCAGGGAGGTCTCGAACGGAACTTTCGGGGAGCTCCTGCACTGAAGGGCACGTTTGCAGAGCTACCGCCAAGGTCTCAGGAGGCTCTCTCCATTTGCATACCTATCCCCTCAGCTTTGGGTCCCCGGGCCCTTGAGAACCTTCTAGAAAGACAGTGACCAGCCCTGCTCACTCTCACTCTCTTCTCCTCCCTGCTCCACCCAAGCCTCCCACGGCTCTAGTTCCAGGAGAGATTCAATCTCCTCCGCCCCACCTAACATATTGACCACTGATACGGAAGTACTTTATCTGTCCCTGGACTTTGGGCCTAGATTTTGGCCCTCACATACCTAGAGTGCTGATCCACCTATTTTCTCTCCTTTACAATCACCTGGGTGGCACCTATAAGTTCACACAACCCTGTCCAGCTCCATAGTAGCTTCTGAGCCTGGCTGTCCCCATCTGTGGTCATGGTCATGTATCTTCACCCTCTTTTAACACCCATGATTGCCTTCTGTGACCAGCCTAACCTCAGTTTCCCTACATACAATTTAACTCGAAGATTTCCTTGACTCCAGCCAGCCTAAGTTTCTTCCTTTTGGTCCTTTTTTCATGCACGGCCCACCTGTGGTCACAGTCCAGGATTGACCTCCACCCTACCCTGTACCACCCCCACCACAAGACCCAGGGCACTCACACAGCTGGGACTCCGGGGACCTCATGACCTTGCGGGACTCCTGCCAGATGGTCTTGCAGTCCTCTTGTAGCTTGTAAAAGCGCTCTCTCCGCCACGAGCTGGACTTTACCTTCAGGAGCTGGCTGCCTTTCAGAAGGGCCTGGAGGTCCTGGTCATCCTGCAGCCCTGGGAGGGTCAGTGCTGGTGAGATGCCTCTCTTCTCCTCAGCCCCACACTGGCCTGGTCCCCCTCTGCCCTCTCACAGTCCTTTCACCACCCCCATCCTTTTCAGGGGTGTACTTCTCCTCCTTCGATCCCGCCAGCCAATCCCAGACCCCACCTCCTTCAGGAAAGACTTCTACCTACCTAAAGTCATCCTTTGGCCCCAGCCTGGGTACTGCTCGAACCCAGGGCATTTGTGCATAGCATTTGACCATTGTGCTGCATTCTCTGCCCCAAGACCATACAGACACTGTGACTTGTCTAAAATCTGAAGGAGCACAGTTCAAATACCTGTGGTTCCTGGGGGACCTGGGAAATGGTCTGACTCAGAGTGAAATGAAGGGATCTGGGACTAAAAGATGAAGCAGACGGGAAGGCAAAGGGACCACGCAGCTGGAAACAAACCCAGGCTTCAGAGCCAAATAACCTCCCGTCTCCAATGGCTCCAACATTATCTGTACCTAGGTTCCAGCACACTTCCTGACCAGCTGGATGACCTGGTGACTTTATGATTTACTGCCACGGAATCCCTGGGCCTCCGCTCTTCCAGCCACTCTCTCCCCATCCCCATCTTTGCCCCCAGAAGGGAATGATGAGCCACTATGGACTACGTTTAGCCTGCTGGGATGGCCCTGTCTTTCCTACCGGACCCCCACCACTGAGTGTCTCGGGTCTGGGCTCCCTCAGGGAACCGTTGCTTTAAGACAGAGCTCAGTGTTTTCAGAAGCCAAGACAGGGCCCGCAGTGAGGACAGAACTCTGCCTGCTTGTCTGGCTCCTGCCCAGCTCTTGTGCCATTTTCAGAGTTGCGGGCTTGACCTGAGTCATGGGCTCCCTTGACAGACCCAGACAGGAGGCACCAGAAGGACACCAAACCCCTCAGGAGTCATTGTCTGCAAACAGATCCTATACTGATGATGATAAAGAAGATACCTACACACTGAACCCTAACAGCCATCAGTGCGATACAGGGGTAGATACACCTACAAGGTGGTGTGTGCATGTGTGTGCACACGTGTTGATATCCCATACAGTTCAGCAGCCAGATCTATTCAAAGCCAATTGGATACCTAATTATGTCCCTAAAACTATGTGACCCGACAGAAAAGTGGCATCAAAGACTCTAACTGTCCTGTTTGAGGGGCCAGAGCCTGGGCCTAGGCTGGAGAGACTTCACAAAGCCACAGATCCTCCACCCATGATAGCCCCTCCCAGTTCATCCATGCTGCCACTCTTACTTTCTACACATTATACAGGCCTATATGGACAGGCCGCATTCATCCACATCTCCCTTATCCCTCATCAGCTTCCCACTTCCCGTGAGGGCAGATCCCAGGGCTAACATCCCCGCCCTGCGGTTCCTGGAGCTTCGGGAGCCTCCTTCCCTCCCTCATCAGACCTGGGGTAAGAAGTGTCGCAGAAAGCATTATTGCCAGTCCTTAGAGATGACAGTCATGTCACATGCCACCACCTTTGTCCCATGTCTCTACCCATTGCTGGAAGATGCTCTACCTCAGTAAAAGCAGCTTCCCTTCAGTGTGGGAAGACCTGGAAGGGGGCTCACACAGAATGTCCCATGTGAAGGGAAGGTTAGGGAGTTTCCAGACTGTCAGAGCAGAGGGCCACCTCTGGCCTCTGTTGGGAAGGTCCCACTGTCTCTTCTGAGGCTGAGGTACAACTAGGAGGGAGCCTTCCTGACCATCTGGCAGCACCCTGCCCCCGAAGCTGGACACAGCGAAGCAAGCTCCTGCTAACAGCTCAGATGGGAATGGGGGCTTCTGGGAAGTGGAAGGCAAGCCCCTACCCGGCTGTTCTGGAAAACATCATGAAGTGATGACAAGTTCATCCTGTCCTGGAGCCACCAGTTGTGGCCCGGTCTGTGAGGTCAGGCAGTGATAAGTTCCTCCTGCTGTCCTGGCTTCCTGGAGGTAGATTTGAGTCCCAAGTGGACCTAGATAACTTCAGCAGGGTGACAGCTACCACCCTCCAGGAACTGGGATATCTGGGCAGGGACCTCCATCACGTGGGAAGGGTTTCCTGGTCCTGAGGCCTCTGGGTGGCCTACCACAGGACCCTTGTTCTCTTACCATGCACAAAGTCTGTGGAAGCCCTCTCCCAGCTCTACTCAGCCTTGGAAGGGCAGGTGGGTCATGAGCTAAACGATGGGTTTCGCCAATCGTTTCCAGGCTAGCTGCTCACAGGGAAGCAACTATTTAGAGGACATGGAGGGCACTCCAGGTGCCGGTAGGAATGCCGGACATTCTGTCCATGTTCCCAGTGTGATGCGTGATGACAGTGCCAGGCCTGGAACCCACATGTACACAGCTACACTGAGACCCACCACCCCATCACAACCTCACAGACACAACCTCGCACACAGGGACAGTGCCCCCCAAACTACCTGTGTCTCGTGGAGTGGGTATTACTCTTTTTCACACACAGGCACACTACATACAGTGCAGGAATGCTGTCACCATAATAACAGCAGCAGCCATAATGATAGCTAATTCTCAAATAAGATACTGTTCGCAGCACATGTATTTAACCCCCTCAACCACTCGGTGAAGAGAGGTAGTGTCATTATCCTCATTTTACAGAGGAGGAAATCGAGGTTGAAGGAAGCTGCACATCGGAGTTGGGACTCAGAATTAGGAAGCCTGCTCTCAGGGTCAGAGTTATGAAACATTCGGTTACCACTCAAAGACACAGAGCCTCTGGGTAACCGAATCAGAAAACCCACACCATAACGTAGACTGGGAGTCAGTCCATCACCTTAGGTCACACAGTCACATCAGTCATAAGCAGTCATTGTCAGCTGCACACTGTCACACAGGGTTACACACAGACACCTTAGGTACTACAGTGTGACACTTGGGTATATGACAGTACAAACTATCACCCCCATACAATAGTGACACAATTCCACGAGTGTGACAGAATCACTCAGCCACCCTGGGGTCACCAACTGTCACCTGTCCAGGTACACATTTGCCCACTACCAAACTGGACCTCACTGGGTTAGAGTCATACCGCTATACAGGGAGCCATACACCCAGGGGTTAATTTGTAACCAGGAGGAGTTGGAGTTAGTAGAGAACGTGAAGACTGGCTCGCTCGGAAAAGGGTACGGAAAAGGGTACGTATCTAGTGTCCCATCCCAACCCCAGTACTCACCCCAGCTCCAACAATGAAAACACAGCCCCGCAGAAGAACTAAACACGTCTAATCTGAGCCTCAAAAGGAGGAGCGTCCTGTTCCAGCTGCTGTCCCATTCCCCGCAGCGGGCTCTCAGTGTCCCGGAACCCCTTACCCAGCCTCTGCCCATTGAGCGCAGCCACTTTGCGACTCTGCTCCTGCAGGTAGAGCTCCCGGGAGCGGCTCACGCTCCGCCGCCTGCAGCTCGGGACCCCCAGACACTGCATGTCGTCCTCCCAAGACTGCCTGGGTGAATCCTGGCTTAGAATCCCGCAGAGTCCGGCAGTCTAGCCTTGAGAAGGCAGAGCCCGAACCTAAGAGGAGGGGCGGGCCAGAACTTTGGGGGCGGGCCCAAGCATGGGGGCGGGGCCTATGATCTAGGGAGATTGGAGAGAGCGGGGAAGTAGGCGGAGGAAATGGAACCAGAAACTAGGTGGCGGGACGGGGGAGGCCCGGTGTGGCCGAGATGGCCTTGAGTTCCGATCCTTGTGTCTTCACCTCCAGAGTGTCAGAATAGCAAGCATGACTGGAGGG